>JAODAL010003570.1:0-171171 GCA_025379985.1 Phyllomedusa bahiana
TAAAATTTATGGGGTTCTTTGGTTTCAATAACAAACGATTTTTGTATCTTACAAGGCGAAGAAGGGGAGAAATCGTAATTTTTACTCATACCATGATCACGATTGCAGTTTACGCAAAACAAAATTGAAAACAAAAATATCCTCATTACAATGCAACAAAAGGGGGGTGAAAAAAAATATGATGGTGGAAAATTTTCGTGTAAGAGCAAAAAAAAAATGGGCCTTTTAGTCTTTTTAAAAATATGCTTGATTAGCAGCCTAAATTTTCATTCATTATTTATACAAAAACTCATCGGAATTTTCAGCACAAGGGAAGGACAGGAGACCTTATTCTTGAATACCTTTGTCTAACTTGAAAATGCCTCACATGATAGACGAAGCGCTTAAATGCTTCCCAAAAACAAACAAAAGAGCAAAAAATGGTGGGGGCGTACATTCAGATTTTTTCCCAGAGCCGGGAGAAAAAAAACAAAGGTTGTTTCATGTCCCCAAAGAAACATAAGAAAAAAACTGAGGATATTGTTCCCTTGAAAGGGAAAACTGTTTGCAAAAACCTCTTCTAAAAAATAACATGCAGAATTGTTTGGAAAACTAATAAATAAAAAGAAAGTTAAATAAAAATGTACTGCACTAGTTTGCTATAATTTCTATGCTTTTTTTGTGTTTTCATGTTTTTTGCAAAAAATTTGGGAAAAAAAAGATTTTTTGGTTTTTTCTGAAAAAAATTTAAAATTTAAAATTTGTCCACTATTCATATTTTATTGGGCAATTTTGAAAAAAACTTGTAAAAGATTTAAGTGTGTTTTTCTACATTATGCATGGGGGCCAAAAAGGGCCCCCCAGACTTTAATATGATATTTTTAACGTCATGCTTTCAAAGGGTTAACGGGACCCCATCACGTTTAATCATGAAAAAGCATAAAATTTGTCCCCCAAGAGGGGGAAGTCATTGGGTTCTGTATTGTAACCTAGTTTATATAGGGAAACACATTCACAGGACACCTGGCTCACACTAAAGGGTAATTTCAAACGTGGTGGAGTCTGGTGTAATATGTGCCCTTTTACGAATCATGTCACAGAATTCAAGTCCAGTTGCAACCTTGTCTTTAAAATTCAAGATTTTATTAATTGTGACACTCAATCGGTTGTGTACATTATACACTGATGGATTTGCAACCTAATATATGGGGGTTGCACCAAGCGCAGTTTAAAAAGATGCATGTATGAACATTTGTGCCATATAAAAAGAACTGCAACATTTAAATCAATCAGGTGCCTCAAAACATTTTTTCATGTTAAATAATGATGACACAAGTGCTTTCAGTTTTTATGGCATAGAACATAATACATTAGGTCTAAGAGGGGGTGACTTGAAACAATTACAGATGTAACAGCGTACAGCTTGACCGTGATGTCATGGCTTTTTGTGTTATCTGCTCTCATCTGTAAAAAAAAAGCATTTGAAAAAGCATTGAAAAAGTAGAGATAACACTCTGTGCCGTGATATCACTGCACATTATCTGTTCTTTTTAGTTCTGCTACATCTGTTTTGCTTCATCATGAAACATTCCGGATTTTCAAACTGAATACACACATTCTCCATGGCCTTAACTTCAGAAATGATTATATCAGTATTAAAAAATGTTTTTATTTTTTTGTGGAATTTTTTAAATTTTTTAATTTTTTTTGCTTTCTATCCAGGTTTTCTGTTGCACCTTATTTCTGATTCAACTTTATTCTTTGATCACATTTTCTGGCATGTTTTCAATGATTAGTAATCTGGTCTTTGGTATGATTTTATTCAGCTATGATTAAGGGTACTATCAAAACCTGAAATGCATCAGTCTTGGTGACCATCAAATATTATATAATCTTTAAATATATTTAATAAATGTTTGATTTTATATGGAGTTGGAGACAACATTCTTCTTCCTGCTGCAGTTATCACTGCCCAGCCTGGCACTGGGAGTCTCTGTGTCTCCATCTAATTACATACACCCTGTCTTTAAGACTCAACACTTTTTAATGCGCCTAACATGAGAGGGCGTCCTGGGGTAGTTCTGGGGGGGGGGGCGGGGGTCGCACCACACTCGTATTATTAGACACATATATGAATGTAGTTCGGCAAAACTAGGTGCATTACTGCTCGAACAGGCAGACCTGTTTTTATGCGGTCTGCCTGAGAAGTCGAAGTGGAGCTGGATTTGCTGTTAGGGAAAAAAATGTCCAATATTTCTCAACTCCAACCAGTACAATAATAAAAAGTAATTTAAGATAATTATCAAACTATATAAAATTAAATTCTTTAAATTTAATTTAAAAAGTTAGTATACAAAATTAATATAAAAATATATTATATTCCAAAAATATACAAATATCTCCTAAAATGTATTTTAAAATGAAAAGAATCTAAAACTCATTTTACATTAAATAACCCACAGATTTTTACATTTTTAATTTTTACTACATTAAATTTGAAATTTATCCCATTTCTATGGAGTTATTGTAGTATTATCAGTGATTAAAAACACATCCCAGTAGGCTAGAAATAAAAGCCGTTAGAATCCTATGTCAGTGAATAGAAAATATGGTAGTGATCTTGCATGGCAATAGCCCACGAGACCTGTTGTGTGCGGGCTACAAGCAAGAGGGACTGCAAGGAGTTGCCGACTGCCCAGGATTTTTCCCGGATTAAAACCGGTTTCCTTCTCCCCCCTTGATGGCATCATAACGGGGGCGCCCAAGAGCAGAGAAAATCATCCCTTTGGCCTCTTGATCTTTTAAACATGCCTTCTGCCCCCAAACCCCCGGCATTTTGCCCATCTAAGGGGCCCTTCAAAAAAAGGGGATTATCCACAGTGGTGGGAAAACACGATTTTGACTTTTGGGGGCTTTTTTAAAGTTGGACGGATGCGGTGATGCTGAGACACATTTGGGGGGGGGGGGGGGGGGGGCCGTGACTGGGAGGACGGGGGGGAAAAACTGCAAAATTGCGGGTTGCATTAACCCTAAAAGGGAACAGTTTTGGCGACGCTGTTGGGTTACTGAGATTCAAAAGGGGCCCTGCTGTTTTCCCAAATTTTTAACGGGAAAGGGGGTGGCTAAAATCAAAAAAATCGGGACGGGGGCCAAAAGTGCAAAAAAACACGAATCTTAACAAATTCGGAAAATAAAATTTTTTTTCCCACCTTTCTTTCACCTGTGGTGCCCAAACAAAATTGCTGTATTCACATTTAAGTGAAAAGGTCCCTAAAATAAAACAAAGCTTTTTTTTGCCCCAAAAGGGTAAAAAACACGTATCTGAAATGATTCGGAAATAAAAGGAATTTTTTGGAAACCTATCAATTCCCCCTTTTGGGGATAAAAAAATTGCTTATTCACTTTTAAGTAAAGGGTTCCCTTAAATGAACAAAGCTGAAAGTGGGGCAAAATTTGAAAAAAACCCTATCGGTAATGTTTTTGGATAATAAAAGGTTTTTTTTGGCACCTTTAAAATTCCCCTGGGTGACTACAAAATTGGGTTTGTTTTCCCACAAAAAAGTGCAAGGGGTTTGCCTAAATAAAAAAAGCTTTTGTGCGCAAAATTTAAAAAAACACGTATCTCTAATGTAGTCGATAATAAAAGGATTTTTGGGCACCTATAAACCTGTGCTGACTACAAAATTGCGGGGTTTTCCTAATTTAACCAAGGTGGCATATAACAAAAAGCGGGAAATTTGGGCAAAATTTTAAAAAAACACCAAACCCTGAATTTTTTATCGGGGTTATTAAAATTGGATTTTTGCCCCCTAACAAAAAACCTTTCAGTTACAAAAAAAAGATATGAAATCCTAAATAAGTTAAAGGTTTCCCAATACCCCGGGAAAAATTTTTTCAATAGAAAAACTGTTAATAATAAAGTTTTTTACAGTGAAAATTTCTCCCTTAAGGGCGCCCATGTATGAACGGGCTTTACCCTGTTTTCCGGCGAAAACCAAACTGGGCACCTCCCCACCCGAATCCCCTGTGGGCCCCAGCTTCGCCACTTGGGCTGGGGGCCCGGGCTAAAAAGGGGCGGGAAAGGGGGCCCGGGGCCAGGGGGCCGCGGGGGGGGCGGGTGTAGGCGCGGGGGGGGAACGGGGCGCACTCGAATAGCCCGAGCCATGTACCATCCCCGGTTTTCCCAAAAATGCGGCGCTGGGGGCTCTCCGACAAGCAGCCCCGTTTTTTTTTTGGTCAAAATCCTCCGGCGGGGGAAGTGAACGGGTTTTCCGAACATGCGAGGAAGCGGTTTCAAGATCGGGGACGGGGAAGCTGGGGCGCCCCCTCCGACAAGCAACTTGGAAAAAATGCCCCGGGGGAGGGAATTGAACAAGAACAACATGCGAGGAACAGATCGAAGATCGCACAGAAATCGGGGGCGCTCCGCTCCTGCAGCAGGAGTATGACTGGAAAAGAAAATCGCCTTTATAAAGGCGGAAAACATGTCAAAGAGAGCTGCAGGGAAAAAAATTACACTTAAAAAAAAAAAAAAAACATCATTTCCCCCCAAACTCTAGAAGGGGCGAATATCAACAAATATGATATTGAAAATTTTCCCGGGGAAAAAAGGGTAATTCAAAATCTAAACCCTTTTCCCAATTTGGTCGGCAAAAACCCGGGCCAATCAGAATCGGGGCAAACAGTGAACCATTAAAAGCTGGGGGGGAAAAATTTGACCAATAAAAATCCCCGCGGGTTTTAATTCAAAATACAGAAAAAAGTGAAAAGAGCTAAAGGGTTTGGGGCTAGCGGGTCTCGGGCTAGCTCACCCAAACCAAATGGGAACCCGACAAAGTCCCATTCTAGCCTATTAGAAGTGTAAAACCAATCAGAATCCGGGGCCCGGGAAAAATTCAAAATACAGAAAAAAATGCTAAAAATTTTTTGATTGGCTAAGATAACGGGGGTTTTGGCTATCTCAGCCAATCAGAATGGGCCCGACAAAGTCCCTTTCCCAAAGGCTAGGGAGAATTTTGGGAACCAAATCAGAATACAAAGCGACAAAGCCCATTCAAGCCCAAAATGGGGAAAAAAAGGTTTTAAAAACAAAACCAAAAAATTTTCGAATCCCCATGGCCGCGGGGAATAAATTTTCCAAAAAAGGTAAAAATTTTTCCCCTTTGGGAAAAAATAAAAAGGGCTTTAAAAAAAAAATAAAAAACTGAGGGCCTAGCGGGGTCTCGGCTACTCATCCATCAAAGCCCCCGGGGCTACTTCCCCATTATATTTCTATGGAGAGATGACCCCCCAAAAATTTCTGGGGCGCCCCGGGCCCCCGCGCAAAAATGAAAATTTTAAAACCCAACAAATTTTTTTTTATCCCGGTGAAAAAAAAATTCTCAGATAAAGCCCAAAGAAAAACTTCTTGAAAAATAAAGCATTTTAAAAAACCCAAAAACCCGCTTTCCCGTCGAGCCCGGGCGCTACATAGGGAATTGCCTTTAAGAAAATTTTCCGGGGAAAAGACATTAATTCAAATTTGTAAAGCTATTCTCATTGGTCCCAAAAAACCAGCCAACCCAGAATGGACGACAAGTCCCAAAAATATTTTAATGGGGGAAATTTTCCCAAATCAAAAAAGGGAGCTACAGTGGCCCATTCTATCCTAGGGAAAAAAATGCCCAATCATTTTCCAAAGGGGGGACAGTTCAAAATACAGTAAAAAGGCAAAAACGAGCTAAAATTTTTGAGGCAGCGGGGGCCCCGTCCCAAAATTTGCCAATCAGAGCGCGAGCTGCTTTTTTTCATAGAGTTTTTTAGGGGGCTCGGGAAAATTTTAAAAAAGGGCAAAAGAAAAAAAAGATTTTAAAACAAGAAAAACATGCTTATTTCTTTTTTTTCGCTGCACCCATAAAATTGTCCTTTTGGGTAAAAGAAAATAAAGAAATAAAAATGATTTTTTGGCTTTTTTTTTTTTTTTGTTAGCCACAAATTTGTTTTTCCGTTGTTAAAAACACATCGGCAAAAACTCTAAAAAGTGGTTTTTTAATTTGATTTTTAGCCATGTACACGTTTTTAAAACCGATTGCTTAGAAAACCCATAGGAAACTTCCCCTCGCTTTCCCCTTGGCCCAAATTTACGGGCGCCTCTTTTTAAATTTTGGGGGTCCCCATAAAAACTCTATTAAAAGGGAGCTTTGCCCCTCTGATTTTTCTAAGCTGGCGAGCCCCCCCCTTTCCTTTTGACCAATCAGCTCGTTTCTGCCTTTTTACTGTATTTTGAACTGTCCCCCGGGCCCTTTTAATATGATTGGGGGCCCTTTTTCTCCATAGGATAGAAAGGGGCCCCTTTTCCCTCCCTATTCTTATTGGGGCCCCAAATTTTCCTCCCCTAAAATATAATGGGACATTGCCCCTAAATTTTGATTGGCTTGGTTTTGGCGACCAATAAAATAGCTTTACAAAAATTTTAATTAAATGTCTTTCCCGGCAAATTTTTCTTCAATTTCCCCATGTAGCGCCGGTCTCGGCGGGGCGGGGGAAGGGGGTTTTTTTCGGGTTTTTAACTGCTTTTTTTTTTCAAGAAGTGTTCGGTTTTTTATCTGAAATGTTTTACACTGTATAAAAATTAATTTGTTGAATTTAAAACTTCAAACCGCGCGGCGCTGAGCGCCGGGGATTTTAGGCGCTCATCTCTCCATAAGTATAATGGGGGAAGTAGCTTTTTCCCCCTCCGATTGGCTGAGCTAGCCGAGACCCCGCTGGCTCACCAATCAGCTCTTTTCCCGCATTTTTACTGAAATTTTTTAATTTTTTTTTAAAAATTTCCCCCCCCCCTGGAAATTTTGGGTTGGTTTAAACTTTTCCCCCAGGCTAGAAGGGACTTTGTCGCTCGTATTCTGATTGGGCTAAACCCTTTTCCCTACCTAGAATGGGAAATTTGTCGCCCCCAAATTTCCCGATTGGCTGGAAAAGCCAAGCCCCCGTTATCTCAGCCAATCAGCTGTTTTTTTGCATTTTTACTGTAATTTTTTAACAGTCCCGCCGTGGATTCTGATTGGGCAAAACCTGCCCAAAAGGTTTTTAAAAATTCATTGTCGCTCCTAATTTTGATTGGCCTTTTGGGGACCAATGAGAAATAGGTTTTTAGAATTTGAATTACTTTTTTTTTCCCGCCATTTTTTCCCAAAATCCTAATTCTTTTTTTTTTTTTTTAAGATTTTATTTTTTTTGGAAAATTTTTTAAAAATTCTCCCCACCCCTTTTTTTAGCCCCCGTCTTCCGCACGGAACAGGGTTTTCCCTGCCGAGGCCCCCCCAACGCCCATTCCCCGCACTGCGCCCAAAGCCCCGCACTGGGGCCCCACACACCAATGGGCCGGGGGTGCAGGGAACTTTTTTCCCCCCCATTACGAAAATGCACTTCCCGGGCGGCGAATCTTTTGGGCAGCGCCGCACAGCCCCATCCCCCGCACTGTGCCCCACCACTGGCGGGGGCGCGGTTTTGGGCTTTTTTTCCCCCCCCTGTAAGAACGCCCCTACCTTTCCCGGGGGAAAAATCTCAGACGCAGCGCCGCACTTCGCCCAAACCCCTGGCAGTCGCGGCGGCCTTTTTATGATAATGTAGAGCCGGGGCCCCTCCCCGACATAAAAACAGGGGGCAGATTCCCCGGGAAACTGCGGAAAAAGGCCCTCGACCCCCGGCGGGGAAACAAAACAAGTCCCCCCAAGTTTTTGGTGAACTTTTTCCAGTATTCTTTATAGAGCTTTTCTTTTTGTTCGCCCCCGGCCCCCCCCCCCCCCCCCCATCCGCTCCAAATCCGTGATTTTTCAGCGGTAGATGCTCCTTTTTAAAAATTTTCTAAAAAAAAATAACTACATAAAATTTTCCAATTTTCTGATCTAACCCAAAAGGGTTTTAAGGAACCCAGCAAAAAGTAAAACCCTTTCCTTTTTTGAAGAAATAGAAAAAATTTCGCTTAGGGTGTTTGGCATAGCCCGGGGCGCACCCCCTCCCCGCTATGAGACGCTGGGGAGACACTGACATTAAAAAGGAAAGGGGTTTTCTATGTAAAAAAAGGTAATGTGATTTTCCACCAATCCAACCATACACAAACACAGTCATGAAAGGTTTGGGACACACATCCACCCTGGGTCTATTCTGTAAGCTTATTTGCTGGCCGCCAAAATTACAGGGAAACGCCGAAAATGTCCGACCCTTTAAAAGTGAAGCCAGATTTTAACCCAAATTTTTTTGCATGATCTAAAAAATTTTGAAACACATAAAAAAATTTGCCGATTTCAACTTTGTCAATAATAATCGCTCAACACTACTTTTGAATTATGCAAACAGGAAATTTTATTTTTTGGCGGTAAAAAAGACGGTTTCTTGGAGTCACCACAGCAGAAAAACAACGCTTAATTAACCCCTGGAGCAATTGAGCAACCACAAACTACGAGCTTTGTAGCGTGTTACAATGGCATGTTTTCTATGCTACACAACAAGAGAAAAAATTGTAATTAACCTTCGCTTGTGAATTATGCTACAGGAAAATTGTATTTTTTTGCCGGTGAAAAAGAAGGTTTCTTGGAGTCACCAAAGCAGAAAAACAACGCTTAATTAGCCCCTGGATGTAAATTGCGCAAAAGAATTGAGCAGCCAAAAAGGAAGTGGCATTTGTATTGTAAAAACGCTGTTTCTTTAAATGAATACAACAGGAACTGGCTTAGCTCCCCCTTGGATATTCAATGTGCTGTGAGCAGATATCATTAAAATGTATATGCAGCTGCAGTGGACGCACACTGGACTCAGATCCAATACCCCAAAACATCAGAAATATAACATTAAGAGAAGCAGTCTCTGAGACAAGCTGAGACACCTCACAAAAATCGCTGTATAAAAGTGAGTTCTTCAGTAAGAGCTATCACAATCAGCCGCAGCAGCACCTTCCCTGATCAGTACAGTGAGAGGAGTGTGAGCTCCCGGCGTCACGCCCGGTCTTATATAGTGCGGTGACGTCACAGAATCCCGCCGGACTCTGATTGGCTTCATCTCTGCACATGTCATGAAGGCTATGCCCTTCTTCCTCCCAGAGTGCTTTGCCCCATGTAAAGCCATGTGCTCGCAGCCATTTTATCAATCAAAAGCAAAACTTCGTTCACCCGAAGTCCCCCAAACTTCGACTTCGTTCAGAACCGAAGTTTTCCTGAAATTCTAAACGAATTCCACTTCGTTAGAATCAATTCACCCATCTCTACCCATAATCGGCTCCATATACAAAAATAAAATTTTTTATAACTCTTTTCTATTGTGTAAAGGTAGTAAAACATAAAAAAACTATATAAATTCTATATCATTGCAATTGTACTAAACCGCATAGTAAAATTATCCTGTCATTTATAGAAAACGCTGTAAAAATGAAGCCCAAAACACAATGGCAGAACTGTGTTTTTTTCCCCCATTTTCGTGCCCCGATGCTAAAAAGCTATGGTACACCTGTGCGCTCAAAATGCACAATACATCCCTAGAGGAGATCCATGAAGAGTGTTGAACTAAAAATGGGGCAACTTCTGAAAGGTTTCACCTGCTCTGCTACTTTGGGGGCTTTGTAAATGCGACATGGCACCAACCAAAATCTGTGGTCCAAAAACCAAATAGCGCTCCCTCCCTTGTATGCCCTGCTATGCACCCAAACAGCAGTTTACACCCACATATAGGGTATTGCTTAACTTATAATAAATTGTGTTACATAATTTGTGATGCTGTTTTTCCAGGATTCCTTGTAAAAATTAAAAATTTTCAGCAAAAATTGCTGATTGTAGGAATATTTTTTCATTTTCAGAGCCTAACGCTAGAGAAATTTGTGAGACACCAGTGGGATCAAAATGCTCACTACCCCTGGATATATTCCTAAAGGGGTGTAGTTTCCAATATGGGGTCTTTTTAGGGGGCGTTTATTAAGTTTTAGGTGTCCACAAACCTGGTGCCTAAATAAAATCGTAATGAAAATGTGACCCCAGAGTCCAGTAGGTGCTCCTCCTATTCTGAAGCCTGTGGTTGAGCCAAATAGCGCAATAGGGCCACATATGGGATATCTATGAAAATGGCAGAATCTGGGGAATTGATGCTGAGTTGCATTTACCTGGTCACATCTATCGTGTTCCTGTGAATAATGGATAAAAATTAAAAAACCTCAAAAGATGAGAAATTTTGAAATTTTACCTCCACTTTGCTTTAATTTCTGTGAAATACATTATGGGGTAAGGTAACAAACTTTCTAAATGTTTTTTAAATACTTTAAGGGATCTAGTTTTTTTTTGCAAATTTTCTTGAAAATATGAACAATTACTAATAAATTTCTGAGCCCCCTAATTTCATAAAAAAAGAAAATAAAAAAATTATGCCAACCTACAGTAGACATATGGTTGAATCTAGTTATAAACTATTTTGAGTGGAATAAATATCTGTCCTACACGCAGAAATTTTTGAACTTTGAAAATTGGCAAATTTTTCCAAATTTTCACGATATTTTGATATTTTTCAGAAATAAACAAGGATTGTATGGACCAAAATTTCTTACTAACTTAAAGCACAAGGTGTCATGAGAAAACAATCTCTGAATCACATGGATAAGTAAAAGTGTCAAAAAGTTATTGTCACATAAAGTGACACATATCAGATTTCAAGAATGAGGCTGTGTCAGGAAGGTCAAATGGCTGCGGCGGTAAGAGGTTAATATTCATGTCCCCACTGATTTTTTGGTTTAGTTACGGTGGAATATGATATTTGATGACTCTTATTTTGCAAGACAAAGCTCTGTGCACATTACATGAAATAAACTTTAAAGAAGGTTTGCATGAGGTTATTTGAGGTATAATAAATAGTGTTGAGCGATTATTATCGACAAAGTTGAAATTGGCACGGTATTTACGTTGATCGAATTTTTTAGATCACGCAATAATTTAGGTTAAAATCTGTGCATAATCTATTAATATCGCGCCATTTTCGGCGCTTCCTGTCATTTTGGCGGCCAGCAAATCAGCTTACAGATAGAGCAGGGTGAGATGTGTTGCGACGTCATGACTGGGGGTGTGTATGGTTGCGATTGGGTGGAAAAATCACATTTACCTTGTTTTACATAGAACAGCCCTTTCCCGTTCTGCCTCAGTGTGTGTCAGCGTCTCATAGCAGTAGGACGTGCGCTCTGCCTCTGTCCAAACAGCTCAGCAAACAGCTCAGCGAAATTATTCTATTTTTTCACAGAGACAGCTCTACTTTTACCTGTGATCCTTAGAAGTTAGTTAGATCAGAGACTTGCAGATTTTAGGTACTTAGGCAGAGAATTTTAAAGGAGCATCTACCGCTGTAAAGTCACGGAAGGGAGCGGGGGGGTGGAGGCCCGCGGGCGAACACAGACAAGCTCTATAAAGGATACTGGATATTGTACAGCCAAAACTTTGTTTAGACATTGCATTGCCTTATATTAGGATACAGATATTTTCTAGTAACTGCAGGTCTATTTGTCAGTGCAAAACTTCACATAATAAAACACTTTTATTATCAGTATACATTTCAGATAGGTGTTCTTTTTCAATTTTCCCCAGTCCAGCTTTGTTGATATAGCCACCTTGCAGTTAAATTTGAATACAGCAATTTTGTAGTCACCACAGGTTGATAGGTGCCAAAAAATACCTTTTATTATCCCGTATACATTTCAGACAGGTTTTTTTTCACTTTTGGTCAGTCAAGCTTTGTTGATAGATCTACTTTGCAGTTAAATTTGAATACAGCAATTTTGTAGTCACCACAGGTTGATAGGTGCCAAAAAATACCTTTTATTATCCCGTATACATTTCAGATACGTGTTTTTTTCACTTTGGCGCAGTCCAGCTGTGTTGATAGAGCCACCTTGCAGTTAAATTTGAATCCAGCAACTTTGTAGTCACCACAGGTGTACTGATAGGTGCCAAAAATACCTTTTAATATCCGTATACATTTCAGACAGGTGTTTTTTTCACTTTGGCGCAGGCCAGCTGTGTTGATAGAGCCACCTTGCAGTTAAATTTGAATCCAGCAACTTTGTAGTCACCACAGGTGTACTGATAGGTGCCAAAAATACCTTTTAATATCCGTATACATTTCAGACAGGTGTTTTTTTCACTTTTGGTCAGTCAAGCTTTGTTTGATAATCTACTTTGGCAGTTAAATTTGAATCCAGCTCTTGGGTAGTCACCACAGGTGAATTGATAGGTGCCAAAAAATACCTTTCATTATCCCGTATACATTTCAGACAGGTGTTTTTTTCACTTTTGGTCAGTCAAGCTTTGTTCATAGATAGTGTTAAGCGATTGCGTTGGCCATCGACATCGGTCGATGGTCGATAGTCGACCATCATCGACAAGATAGTCGATAGTGAGCAGTCGATTATGAGCGATGACCATTAAAGTCTATGGAAAAGCAACAACACCTTCATTCTTACACCCAAACAGGGCTGGAGAAGCTGGAATTAACATCCACAACAGTCAAATGGATACGTGCTACATCTTAGGCAACACACTTAGGTTATAAAAGCCACAAAAAAAAAAACACACAACATTCACTATCCCTGTCTTGTACCACAGCATAACCCTTAAACCTGCATTACCCAAAAATTAAAAAGTGCCAGAAGGCAGTATGATTTGAACGATCATCTTACTTGAACTGGACATTGAATATCCCTGTCCTGGAACGCAGCATGAGCCCCAAACCTGCATGACCCCCAGATTTAAAAGTGCCGGAAAAAGGAGTCTTTCAACCACCATTTTAGTTTCACTGGACATTGACTATACATGTCCTAGGCCACAGCATGAGCCCCAAACCTGCATGACCCCCAGATTCAAAAATGCCGGAAAAAGGAGTCTTTCAACCACCATTTTAGTTTCACTGGACATTGACTATACTGTCCGGGGAAATCCCCCGGCAGAATGACCTTTAAAACCTGTCTGACCCACAGATTAAAAAGTGCCGGAAATAGGAGTCTTTCAACCACCATTTTAGTTTCACTGGACATATACTGTCCCTGTCCTGGGTAGCGCTTGCCCCTCCGAAATGATGCGGACCAATTGAGCTTCACTTTGGAAATACTGGTGGTTAACCTCCTGTTCCACACGGGTGCCCTTTTTCTTGGCATTTTTTTCTTATTTAACTCAACGTGCTGGAGGAAATGGTCTCTGTACTTTGTTCTCTGTCCGTGCTCCATACTCCATGTCCTCTGAATAACCTACATCTGGTCAAAGTTTTCCTGTACCTCCCTTGTATAATTCAGAGGAATTTTTTAACAGCTATTTTGTACATGAAAGTTTTTTAGTATTTAATTCTAGAAAACACATTTTTAAAAAAAGGATAGGAATTCCACCATGTCTTTGTTTCTCTTTTTTTAATTGTATTAAATGGGTTGTCTCAATAAGGATTGCTAGCTATGTTAAAGGTGATGCTGCAGGTTGCTTTAAACCCACTGAAAAACAGATTGGCGACACTGTTCGTTACGAGATTCACAGGGCCCCTGACCCAGCGATGACAGGCCTGACAGTCCTGTAACTGAACGATCGCTGGCATGCGTGTTTGTCGCCCGCACTGAAAGGGGCAAACCCTTTTCTCGTACCCCGCCTCCATGTCCTATCCCCCCTTTGCTCGCTTACCACCTGAATTTCGCTCCAAAGTTAGAAAAATAAAAAATTTGAGAAGGTATGGAAGAGTTTTGGAAAGTCTCTTATTAAAAGACGCAAATCACAGCTATTCTCAAATCCCTCAAATCAAAACAAAATTGCTCGATTCAAATATAACTGCAAAGTAGATCTATCAACCAAAGCTGGGCCTGCGCCAAAGTGAAAAAACACGTATCTGAAATGTATTCGGATAATACAAGATTTTCTGGCACCATTCAATTCAACTGTGGTGACTATAAAATTTGTGTAATCAAAAATAATTGCAAGCTGCCTCAATGAACAAAGCTGTAGTGCGCCAAAGTCAAAAAACACGTATCTGTTATGTATTCGTATAATACAAGATTTTTTTGGCACCTTTCAAGTCACCTGTGGTGACTATAAAATTGCTGGATTCAAATTTAAGTGCAAGGCGGATATATCAACCAAAGGTGGAATGGGAAAAATTAAAAATGAACACCAAAATGAAATGTATACAGATAAAAAAAGAAGAGTTTTGCACCTAACAAAGAGACCTGCAGTTACTAGAAAAGAAGAGCAACCTAAAATTAAACGCTCCCCAATATCCAGGAAATATTTCAATAGAAAACTGTTAATAATAAAGCTATTGCAGTGCAATGTCTACACTAAGTCTTGGTGAACTTATCCAGTATTCTTATAGAGCGCCCGCGGGCCCCCCTCCGCTCCCCCCCATGAGTTTACAGCGGTAGATGCTCCTTTAAAATTTCTTACCTAACTATGTAAAATCTTCCAATCTCTAATCTAAACTAAATTGTAAGGATCTCAGTTTAATAGTAGAGGTTTCTCTGTGAAGAAATATAATAATTTCGCTGAGCTGTTTTGGACACAAGCAGAGCGCACGTCCTTCTGCTCTGAGACGCTGAGACACTGAGGTGAACAGGAAACCTGTTCTATGTAAAACGAGGGCCCATGTGATTTTTTCCAGCCAATCGCAACCATACACACCCCAGTCATGACGTCGCACAACATCTCACCCTGCTCTATCTGTAAGCTGAATTTGCTGGCCGCCAAAATGACAGGAAGCGTCGAAAAAGGCGCGATCTTAATAGTTTGATGCACAGATTTAACCTAAATTATCGCATGATCTAAAAAATCACCATAAAAACTGTGCCGATTTCAACTTTGTCGATAATAAATCGGTCAACAATATTCATAGATCTACTTTGCAGTTAAATTTGAATACAGCAATTTTGTAGTCACCACAGGTTGATAGGTGCCAAAAAATACCTTTTATTATGCTGTATACATTTCAGACAGGTGTATTTTTCACTTTTGGTCAGTCAAGCTTTGTTGATAGATCTACTTTGCAGTTAAATTTGAATACAGCAATTTTGTAGTCACCACTGGTGAATTGATAGGTGCCAAAAAATACCTTTTATTATCCCGTATACATTTCAGACAGGTGTTTTTTTTCAGTTTTGGTCAGTCAAGCTTTGTTCATAGATTTTACTTTTCAGTTAAATTTGAATACAGCAATTTATCACCACAGGTTGATAGGTGCCAAAAAATACCTTTTATTATCCCGTATACATTTCAGACAGGTGTTTTTTCACTTTTGGTCATTCAAGCTTTGTTGATAGACCTACTTTGCAATTAAATTTGAATATAGCAATTTTGTAGTCACCACAGTTTGATAGGTGACAAAAAATACCTTTTATTATCCCGTATACATTTCAGATACGTGTTTTTTTCAATTTGGCGCAGGACAGCTGTGTTGATAAAAGCGACCTTGCAGTTTAAATTGAATCCAGCAATTTTGTTTTGATTTGAGGGATTTGAGAATAGCGTGATTTGCCGTCTTTTAATAAGGACTTTCCCAAAAATCTTCCATATCTTCTCAAATTTTTATCTTTCTGAACATGGAGCGAAATTCAGGTGGTAAGCGAGCAAAGAGGGGGGTAGGACATGGAGGTAGAGGACGAGGAAAGGTGCTCCTTCAGTGCTGACGACAAAAACGCATGCCAGCCGATCGTCAGTTGCAGGAACCGTCAGGCTGTCATCGCTGGGTCAGGGCCCTGTGAATCTCAGTAACGAACAGGGGTCGCCAATCTGTTTTTCAGTGGTTAATGCAACCTGCATCCAGCAGTCTTACCCCTCGTCCTCCCAGTCACGGCACAAATGTCGTCATCAGCATCCGTCCAACATGAAGCAGGGCCCCAAAAGTCAACTCGTGTACCCCCCACTGTGGATAATCCATTTTCTGAAGACCTCTTTGATGACAAAATGCGGTTGGGGTCAGAAGCATGTTAAAAGATCAAGAGGCCAAAGAGGATGATTTTCTCTGCTCTGACGCCCAGTTACTGATTTCCATCAAGGGAGGAGAAGGAAGCCGGTCAATCGGCAAAAATCCCGGGCGGTCGGCAACGCCTTGCAGTCCCTCTTGCTTGTAGCCCGCAGCTTCTGGATGCAGAATGTCAGGACGATGAAGTCACCAGTGTTGATGATGATGATGATGACGACATTGCGGAAATCCCTTTTTTCCCGGGCACTTTTTAAAAATGTGGGGTCATGCAGGTTTGGTGCTCATGCTGTGGCCAGGTAAGGTATAGTCAATGCCCATGAAACTAAAATAGGGGTTGAAAGACTCCTTTTCCCCAGCACTTTTTAATTGTGGTCAGACAGGTTTAATGGTCAAAATGCGGTCCAGGACAGGTATAGTTCAATGTCCAGTTCAACTAAAATGGGGGTTCAAGACTCCTTTTTTTTTGCATTTTTTTTTTAAATCTGTGGGTCAGACAGGTTTAATGGTCATACTGTGGTACAGAAAAGGTATAGTCAATGTCCATTTCCACTAATATGATGGTTGAAAGACTCCTTTTTCCGGCACTTTTTAATCTAGGGGTCATGCAGGTTGGGGCTCATGCTGGCGTTCAGGACAGGGATATTCAAGGGTCCAGTTCGAGTAAAATGATGGTTCAAATCATACTGCCTTCTGGCACTTTTTAATTTGTGGGTCATGCAGGTTTAAGGGTCATGCTGTGGTGCAAGACAGGGATAGTGAATGGTCTGTGATTTTTTTTCTGTGGTTTTTATAACCTAATTGCCTTGCCTAAGATGTAGCACGTATACAGTTTGCTGTTGTGGATTTTAAATTTCCCAGCTTCTCCATCCCTGTTTGGTGTAAGAATAAAGGGTTGTTGTTCCTCTCCCATAGATTTTTAATGGTCATCGGCGATAATCTATTTTTCGACTATCGGATATCTTATTGATAATTGCCGATATCGACTATCGACCCGATGACGATAGTCAACGTAATCGCTCATCACTAATAATAAACATTTTAAGAAAATTATTTTGTCCTCTCCAAAAAAGAATAAAGGTTTCCTAAGATTCCAGAATGTTATTTATTTGAGCCGACACAACTAGTGTTGAGTGATTATAATCGTCAAAGTTGAAATCGGCACAGTTTTTAGGTTGATCGGAATTTTCCGATCATGTGATAATTTAGGTGAAAATCTGCGCATAATCTATTAATATCGCGCCATTTTCGGCGCTTCCTGACATTTTGGCGGCCAGCAAATCAGCTTAGAGAATAGAACAGGATGAGCTGGGTGTGCGACGTCATGACTGGGATGTGTATGGTTGTGATTGGCTGGAAAAATCACATGACACATAGAACAGCCCTTCCTGTTCAGCATCAGTGTGTGTCTGTGTCTCATAAGAGCAGGACGTGTGCTAGGACTTGCTCAATACAGCTCACTGACACAGTTCTCTTTGTTCACACAGACAACTATGCTTTTAGCTGTGAACATTAGAACATAGGTAGATTAGAGAATTTCAGTTGTTAGTTAGTTAGGCTGAGAATTTGAAAGAAGCATCTAGCACTGTACAGCCGTGGGTGTGGGTGGGGGGGTGTGGGCGAACACAGACAGACAGGCTTTCAGGCTTTTGAAAGGAGAGTGGATATTGTGCAGTCCAGACTGCTTTGACCCTGCATTGAAATGGCTTTTTATTAACAGTTTTTGGCCAGTTTTTGCTGAAATATTAGCTTGTATTTTGTGCAGCCTGTACTTATATTAGGATACAGATCTTTTCTAATAACTGCAGGTGTATTTGATAGGTGCAAAACTCACCTTTTATTATCTGTACACGATTTAATTAGGTTTTTTTTCACTTTGGCGCAGCTCAGTTTTGTTCAAAGACCCACTTTGTACTTAAAATAGGATACAGAATTTTTCTAGTCACCGCAGGTGTATTTATAGCTGCTAAGAACATGTTTTATTATCTGTACACAATTTAATTAGGTTTTGTTCACTTTGGTGCAGGCCATTTTTGTTAAAAGACCCATCTTGTACCTATATTACCATACCGAAATTTGCTAGTAATTGGTGTTGTATTTCATAGGTGCAAAAAAACACCTATTATTATCGATACACAATTTAATTACGTGTTTCACTTTGGCGCATCCCAGTTTTGTTGAAAGACCCACTTTGTACTTACAATAGGATACAGAACTTTTCTAGTCATCGCAGGTGTGTTTCATAGGTGCAAAAACCACCTTTTATTATCTGTATACATTTCAAAAAGGTGTTTTTTTTACTTTGGTGCATCCCAGTTTTGTTCAAAGAGCCACCTTGTACTTAAATTTGAATACAGAAATGTTGTAGTTACTGTTGGTGTATTTCATTGGTGCAAAAACCACCTTTTCTTATCCGTATAACTTTTAAATAGCTGTATTGCACGTGGTTCGGCCCTAGTTTTTTTCAAATAGCCACGTTGTACAACAATTCTGATAGAAAAATTTTCTAGCAACTGTTCTCATTTGTCATTGCTGCAAAAAACGCAATGTCTTATCCGTGTAACTTCGGAATAGTTTTATTGCGCTCGGTGAATCTCAGTTTGGCGCAGATAGCGCACTTGTATGATAGTTTGTTTAAAACTATCAATTCCTAGTCCTACTGGGCAGTTGTAAATCCCTGGGACTGAAGGAAGAACACTGTTGATTTTGTCTTACGGTTCTTCCACCAGACCGCATTTCACAGGTATTCGCTAGAAACCTTTCAGTTTCTAATCCTAGTTGGCTGTAAGAAATTAGAGGGATTTAAGAATAGCTGTGATTTGCCGTCTTTTAATAAGAAACTTTCAAAAACTCTTCCATACCTTCTTAAATTTTTATCTTTCTGAACATGGAGCGAAATGCAGGTGGTAAGCGAGCCAAGAGGGGTGTAGGAGGTAGAGGTACAAGAGAAGGTGCTCCTTCCAGTGCTGGTGACAACACGCAAGCCAGAGGATCGTCGGTTACAGGACGTCCAGGCCTGTCATCGCTGGGTCAGGGCCCTGTGAATCTCAGTAACGAACAGCGTCGCCAATCTGTTCTTCAGTGGTTAATGCAACCTGCATGCTGCGGTCCAGTACAGGGATAGTCAATGTCCAGTTCAGCTAAAATGGTGGTTGAAAGACTCCTCTTTCCGGCACTTTTTAAATCTGGGGGTCATGAAGGTTTGGGGCTCATGCTGTGGCCAAGGACAGGTATAGTCAATGTCCAGTCAACTAAAATGGTGGTTTTAGTAGGTGGTTTTACACCTTGCAGACCATTTAAATTTAGAGTTCATTTTTAACCTGTCTTCATGAGGCGACTAATATTAAGAGTTATGGAATTACTATGGTTTATTTTGAAATTATATACTTCACTAGAAATGGTCTTATACAACAGAGAGGAGGGGAATGAAGATATTAAGGTTTGAGCTTATGCACAAAGATGGCTGTAAAGCACAATTAATCTTTAGGGTATGCTCACACAGCCTCATACAAGCTTCAAATCTTCCTTCATTGAATATAATGTAAAATACGCCTTGTCGTTCACATGAAGCGTAATTCACAAGTGTAATTGGGAGCCGTTTTTTGTACACAATTACGGCTGTAAAAATAAATGACATTGTAACTCATGAGCCCTTTTTTCGCTCATAAACTCCCCCAAAGAAACAGTAGAGAGAGGATTTTTCAAAATACACCTCTAATCATGCATTTTTTAAAGCAGATTTGGAAGCTGATTTTGAAGCGTATATTTACACTTCAAAAAAGCTGTGAACATATCCTTAATCTACAGTAAATGCTTTAGATTTGGGTGTGTGGTCACATATGCTGAAACAAAGCAAACAGTTTTAATTTTGATAACAAACAGAAAGGGGGGGGGGGATAAAAGGCATCCATGTTTTACCTCAATGTGTGAATGCACAATGAGGGATTTTCAGCATCTGCTGATAGCAACCCTACAGGATTATTTTTGAACAGGCAAACTGAACCAACTGAAAACTCTGGCCATTATCCTTTCTGTAAATCCATAGGCTTCATTGGTGCTTCTATCAAGGTGAAAATTGTCCTTACTTTTGACAAATTTCTATCTGCACATATTTTATAACAGAGCAAAAAAATGTCAAATTCTGTCCTGTTCAGCAATCATTTATTTGTACCATCTTGCATTTCTTTCATACAATTAGCCTTAAAGTAAGTAAAAAAATAAATTAAAGAAGGGTTTTGTTTTGAAATAGATGCAATAGTATCAATGAATACAACAAAGTCAACTACAATGTAGTCTCTGTACTCTAGCTAGAAATAAATAATAAGCAATAAATCCCACATCAGCAGCTTAATGCTTGATCAGTGGCTAACTATGGCCAAACCTCTGCTCTTTTTCTCAGCAGGGATATTTTTCATGCAGTTTATTGTGGACACATACACTAACAAGGTGCCAAACACACAGATTCTACAGCATGTAATATATATATTTTATTATAAAAAACAGGCTCGGACTGGGCCGCCGGGGGACCGGGAATCCCCCGGTGGGCCCCCCCCGAGCCGCTGTGGGCCCCGGAGGCATGTGCCGTCGCCCCCGGGGCCGGCCGCGCATCGGTCCCTGGACGCCCGGGACCTGCGTCCCGAGCGCCCAGAGACCGCCCGGGAGTTGGGGTACTAATGTCCCCGACTCCTGGGGCTGGCCGGTGTCAGCGGAGCACAGCGCCATTTAGCGCTGCGCTCCGCTGATCTCCCTGGCAGGCTGAAGGCATTAGGCTTCAGCCTGCCGGGCGCCGGCCCCTACTGCTGACGTAGGCGGCGCGGTGACGTCACATCAACGCGCCGCCTATGCAGGGCGCCAGAAACGGACCCGACGGGGACTCGAGCGGCAGGAGCGGGAGCCCGAGCCAGGTAAGTGGCTGGTTGGTGTTTTATTTTTTTTAAACTACCCACCGGGGCCCTGACTACTAGGGGGGGCCCTGGCTACAAAAGGGGGCCCTGGCTACAAAAGGGGGCCCTGGCTACAAAAGGGGGCCCTGACTACTAGGGGGGCCTGGCTACAAGGGGGGCCCTGACTACTAGAGGGGGGCCCTGGCTACTAGGGGGGGCCCTGACTACTAGAGGGGGGCCCTGACAACTAGGGGGGGCCCTGGCTACAAAAGGGGGCCCTGGCTACAAAGGGGGGCCCTGGCTACTAAAAGGGGGGCCCTGACTACAAAGGGGGGCCCCTGGCTACAAGAGGGGGCCCCTGACTACTAGGGGGGGGGTCCTGGTTTAGGGGCATAGGGGGGCCCTGACTACTAGAGGGGGGCCCTGGCTACTAGAGGGGGGCCCTGGCTACAAAAGGGGGGCCTGGCTACAAAAAGGGGTCCTGGCTACAAAAAGGGGTCCTGGCTACTAGGGGGGCCCTGGCTACAAAAGGGGGCCCTGGCTACAAAAGGGGGCCCTGACTACTGGGGGGCCTGGCTACAAGTGGGGCCTGACTAACTAGGGGGGCCTGGCTACAAGAGGGGCCCTGGCTACCTATAGGGGGCCCTGACTACAAGGGGGGGCCCTGGCTAACTACATGGGGGGCCCTGGCTACCTACATGGGGGGCCCTCTCTACAAAGGGGGCCCTGGCTACCTATAGGGGGGGCCCTGACTACCTACAGGGGGGCCCTGGCTATCTACAGGGGGCCCTGACTACAAGGGGGCCCCTTGCTACCTACATGGGAGGGCCCTGGCTACAAAAGGGGGCCCTGGCTACAAGGGGGGCCCTGACTACAAAAGGGGCCCTGACTCAAGGGGGGGCCCTAAATACAAGGGGGGCCCCTTTTGACTACTATGAGGGGGGGCCCTGACTACAAAAAGAGATCCTGGCTACAAAAGGGGGCCCTGGCTACTAGGGGGGGCCCTGGCTACAAAAGGGGCCCTGGCGACAAAAGGGGCCCTGGCTACAAGGGGGGGCCTGGCTACAAGAGGGGCCCGGGCTACCTATAGGGGGCCCTGACTACAAGGGGGGCCCTGGCTAACTACATGGGGGGCCCTGGCTACGTACATGGGGGGCCCTCTCTACAAAGGGGGCCCTGACTACATGGGGGCCCTGACTACATGGGGGCCCTGGCTACCTATAGGGGGCCCTGACTACAAAGGGGGCGTCATGGCAACTAGGGGGGTCCTTGCTACTCGGGGGGCCCTGGCTACTAGGGGGGCCCTGACTACTAGGGGGGCCCTGACTACTAGGGGGGGGCTCGGGGCCTGACTACTAAGGGGGGCCCTGACTACTGGGGGGCCCTGGCTAAAAAAAAGGGGCCCTGGCTACTAGGGGGGCCCTGGCTACAAAAGGGGGCCCTGGCTACAAGGGGGGGCCTGGCTACAAGGGGGGGCCTGGCTACAAGAGGGGCCCTGGCTACCTATAGGGAGCCCTGACTACATGGGGGGCCCTGGCTACCTACATGGGGGGCCCTGGCTACCTACAGGGGGCCCTGACTACAAGGGGGGGTCCTTGCTACCTACAGGGGAGGGCCCTGGCAATCTAGGGGGGGGCCTGACTACAAAGGGGGCCCTGAATACCTACAGGGTGGCCCTAACTACTAAAGGGGGCCCTGGCTACCTAAAACTAAGGGGGACCTGACTACGAAAGGGGGCCCTAGCTCCCTAAATACTAAGGGGGGCTCTGACTACCTACACAGAAACGAAATTGGGGGGCCCTGACTTCTGAAACCCCTACCTAAAGGAAAGGCCCTAACTCCCTTGTTTTACTACCAAAAGGAGACCCCTAACTGTATAGTACCTAAAGGAGGCCCCTAACTACCTGTATACTACCTAAAGGAGACCCCTAACTGTATAGTACCTAAAGGAGACCCCTAACTACCTGTATACTACCTAAAGGAGACCCCTAACTGTATAGTACCTAAAGGAGACCCCTAACTTCCTGTATACTACCTAAAGGGGACCCTAACTACCTACAGCTTACCTTACTGGGGGAAACCACCTACCTACAGCCTAACTAATTGGGACTCACCAACACCTACCTACAGCCTACCTAACTGGGGTCCCCCCACCTAACTGTAGCCTATCTACTTTCCTAACAGTTGCCTGCTGATCTACCAGGGGGCTATGTACCTACCCCCCCAGGGCTAGGAACCCACCAACCAAACCTGGGCTGGCCTACCAACTTATCCAGCGGGGGGCATACCTACCTAAAGAAGGCCTATCTAGTTACCTGGGGCCTCTCCCCACCCTCCAACCCCTTAGGATACTAGGCTTGTACCCGCTCTCCTACCCCTGGGAAGTTTGTACAGAGGTGGGAATGGGTAAGAGGGTGCTGGAAAAATTGGGGATTCTAAGATATTTGTGTGTAATTTCTGCAGGGATGAGTGTGGGCCGGGGGCAAGTCATCATGGCGGTGGGAAAAAGATGCAGAAGAGAAGGGAAAAAGAACGACACAAGAGAAGAGAAGACTCAGACGTCTCTGGTGAGTCCCTCATTTCAGGGATTACTTTTTATATTGATATGTGATGTGACCTGAGTGGTGTCTGACCTCTATGTGGTCTCCCATATGGCGGTGTTGTAGGTTATTCCCGAGCTGGTGTCTGCCCTCTATGTGGTCTCTATATGGCGGTGTTGAAGGTTATACCTGAGCTCGTGTCTGACCTCTCTGTGGTCTCTATATGGCAGTGTTGTAGGTTATACCTGAGCTGGTGTCTGACCTCTATGTGGGGCTCTATATGGTGGTGTTGGAGGTTATACCTGAGCTGGTGTCTGACCTCTATGGGTCTTATATGGCGGTGTTGTAGGTTATATCGGCGGTTAGTATAGTGGCAGAGTACATGTGTCCCTGATTGTAAGAGTGAGGGAAACCTGACCCTGTGATAGGAGTTACACTTTCTTTCTTGCTGGTGTTTTTTTTTAGAAGGTGGTGAGGTGCGGGGACCAAGGGGAAAAGTGGAGGGGGATATTGTATGGTGGGGTGTGGGGGAGGGGGATATTGTATGGGGGGGGGGTTTTCGGTGAGGGGGATATTGTATGGGGTGGGAGGGAATATTGTATGTGGGTGGAGGGGATATTGTATGGGGGTTGTTGGGGGGGAGGGGATATTGTATGTGGGGGGAGGGGGATATGTTATAAATTGGGTGGAGGGGAAATTGTATGTGGGTGGAGGGGAATATTGTATTTGTGGGGGGTTGGGAGGGGGGGATATTTATTTTGGGGTGGGGGAGGGTATTGTATGTGGGTGGAGGGGGATATTGTATGGGGTGGAGGGGGGCTATTGTATGTGGGTGGCGGGGATATTGTATGTGGGTGGAGGGGATATTGTATGTGGGTGGAGGGGATATTGTATGTGGGTGGAGGGGTGGGTAGGTATTGGGTGGGAGGGGGATATTGTATGGGGGGGTGGAGGGGGGGGATATGTATGTGGGGGGGAATTGTAGGGTGGAGGGGATAGTGTCTGTGGGTGGAGGGGTATATTGTATGTGGGTGGAGGGGGAGGGGGATATTGTATGTGGGTGGGGGATGGTGGCGGGCGATATTGTATTGGGGTGGAGGGGATATTGTATGTGGGAAATTTTTTGGGGGGGGCATAATGTATGTGGGTGGAGGGGATTTGTGTTGGTGGGTGGAGGTGGGAATATTGTGTGTGGGTGGATCGGGGGGGATATCTGTTTGTGGGTGGCAGGGGTGGATATTGTAGGGGGGCTGGTGGGGGAGGATATTGTATGTGGGATGGAGGGGGATATTGTTGTTGGGTGGTGGGGATATTGTTGTGGGTGGTGGGGATCCGGTTATGGATGGAGCTAATTAGCAATGTGTCAGAGTATGTTAGGAATGACAAATGTGTGCTCTCTCGCTATTGTATACATTCAAGTTCCAGATTCTGGTTTTGTACTCTGTTATTATGTGGTATAAATGGGCGCATTTATGTCCGAGAGGCGGTAATATTTTATTGTACAGTAGGGCTGGGCCCCTCGAAGATAAATTCCCTCTGTGGGCCCCAGACCCCCCAGTCCGACACTGATAATAGGTACGACCTCAACTATGACAGACAAAATGAGAGTTTTGGAAATAGTGGAGTTTTGGAGTGTGATTGTTTGTGGTTGTGGACAGGTGTACTTTTTTACTGATAAGATCAAACAGGCGGCCTTTACTACAGGTAACCGAGGGGAGGGAAGGACAGAGGAGCCTTAAAGATCGCGCGGTAACGGTCTGTGAGAGCCAGAAATCTTGCTTTATATGTAGGTCGGGACCAAATTATTATTTTACACCATATTTGCTATAATAAATTCTTTCCAAACCGACAAGGTGTGTTTTTCAGGATTTGTTTTATCCTTTTGTGATCTCATTAGTTGAGGTCGACCGATGATGTCAGTTACAGCCGTCTCATCTTCTTAAGTGGGAGAACTTGCACAATTGGTGGCTGACTAAATTCTTTTTTTCCCCACTGTAAGCAGTATTACAGGTATTTAATGGGTTTATTGAAGAAAGGAAAAAAGTTTATATGGTTTTGTGACCTGCTCAAGGGTTTTGGACAATAAATAACAGATAACAGCTAGGTCGTAATCTATGCATTAGCACCTGCTTAGGGGACACAAGAGGCTTGTGGGGCCTAACAGATAAATGTACATTGTTTTTTTCCTTTTTATAGGGAAGAAGTAGTTTTTGGGGTAGTAGTAGTGGTGGCTTTCACCAACTCTCCCAGTACTAATATTTGGGCTCTCTGTTAAATGGTGGCATCATTAGATAACTTTAATTATTGCAAGCATGCTCATAGTTACTTCCAGGCGTCTCACTAACTCCAGTCCTACAAGGTCCACCTACCAGGTAATGTTTCTCTGCGCGTTAGCTTTCCTTAGCATTGCACAGGAGGATTTAATTACTTGTCAGTGCATTTGTTGCGAGATCCTGGAAACTGACCATGTTGGTGGGCCTTGAGGACTGGAAGTTGGGTCGAACCCTGTAGTTACATAGTCTGTAAGGCCGAAAAAAAAGACAGAAGTCATCAAGTTCAACCTATTGTGCTACAGTGTTGATCAAGAGGAACTAAAAACACTCCATGACGTAATAGTGCATCTAAAAAAAATTAGGAAATATATATCATCAAAAAATGCATAAGTTCGATACTCTAATGAATTTATGTCAATTAAAGGAATGCCCATATATTGTATAGATCCATTTCATGTATGAATTAAAGGTTAATTATAATTCACTTGTAGAGCCACCATAAAAATATAGAGAGAGTCCGGAGTTGCCAATTTCTACTTTTTCTATGATATTCTAATTGTTTGTGTTGTAGTAGAAGCCAATTGTACTCATTTTACGGGAAAAAAAAAATCACTTCCCGACCTTCTATAATCTTACGAATAGATTAATCAACAGTTCTAAGTTTATTGCTAGGCACAATGATTTCTAGTTATGCTTCTGGTTATACAGTATTCCTACAACTGGGCTATGATGGTATAATAGGGATAACTGTATTTTTAGGACATACTTTTAACCCTTAAATCAGGGGCGATATCATTGACGAGTACTGTTTTATTTATTATTTTTATTCACTATGATCGTCACATTTGAATCTTGCGTTACATCATGGTGTCCGTAAGGGTGCTATGGCACTTAGGAGTCTTTTTTTTTATTTTTTCTCCCGTTAATAGCGTATGTCAATGGTGGAGCACACGTATTCATTTGTGGCAGGTGCAGTTCGGGATCGAACAGATAGCTGGATTTCATGAATGTGGCGCTGCACTGAATCCCTGGCCTTTTGACCCCTCATAGACCTGCCGCAGTAGCATGATTGTGGGCTTCTATGTGTTGAAAATCAGTGCTGGCACACCGTTCGCTTACCTTGAACTAATCCCCGTGCAAATGAGATTGCAGGGGGTTGACAGGTTGCTCCTCAAGGCAAGACTGGGTGGACCTTATGAAGACCTCCATGGTTGACACCGATCTTACTCCCACCTATGAGACACAGGAGTTCAAACTCAAGATGTGCAGGCAAGATCAGAGCCCCTCCACGTCATTTTATGGGGCCACAAAAGAGGTTTAAAATACAGAGAAAAGGGGAGATGGACAAGGTCCAGACACAGACAGACCAGCGCTCCACTCAACGGAGGTTAAGCTCTGCGCCTTGGCATGGTGTTATCAGCACAGGGACGGGCTGCCATCTTTGCCTTTGAGATCTGGTGCGCATCTTCACACCACTCTGTTTAGCAATTATCCACTGGTGGGACCAGAATCACAACAGTCGGAGAGAATTACCTATGGTTGATAATATCTCTGCCATTAACTTTCAATAACTTGCTACAGAAGTCTGAATCACTATTAGACACAACGTTCTCTAGAACCCACAACTAAGGGGCACATTCACATATTTTGGTCCGCATCAAGAAATGTGTATAAAATACGGGCACTGTGATGTCATTTTTGACGCAGATTTAAATTGTATGTTTTAAACACATTTTTGCCAGCCCTGATACGATGTTGGGGTGTGGCTCATCGAGTGAGCGCGGATTCTCTAGGAAAGCTATGGATTTCAGAGCAAACATTCTACAAACAAAATTTTGAGTGCAAAGTAAGTGAATCATAGTTGTTCTCATAACAGCTAAAGGGGTTGTCTTCATTTCGAAGGATTATAGTTGAAAATGTGGGGACCAAAAATTACACGGCACAAAGATGTACGTCTGGGTTAATATTGGAAAGTGCATACAGGTTTTAGAGAAGGGCTGGTTTACATGTGATTAGCCAAACGGTGTTTGGTTTATGGTCAGGGAAGCACATTCTGTCCTGCCCAGTCTGTGAACATGCAAAGAGAAAAGGCAGTGAGAGGAGGGGCAGGGATGGGTGTTACTTGGCAGGCCATGGAGGAGTGAGCCAGCGAGAGGACATGCAGGGGGGGTTGTGTGTATTGGGCTGGAGGGACATGCAGGGAAAGAGGCACGTGAAGAGCGGGGGAGGGTGGTATTTGGCAGTCACAGTAATGATGGAGAGGCAGTGTAAGAGGATACAATATACACAACCCCCCTGCATGTCCTATCACTGCTTCTCTCCTTGCCTGCCAATACACAAATCCCTTCACCTCCATCTTAACTGCTATCCTTTGCATGTGCACGACTTGGGCAGGGGGGGGGACCAAACGAATGCTTCCCGACAAGTATACAAACACCGTTGCTAAGCACATGATTAACCTGCCCATTCTCTACACCTTAGCAACTTTCCAATAGTAAAACAAGGAGTACATCCATTAGATTTTAGGCTCACCAACATTTTCAACTATGTTATTCATCAGTGAGACAACCACTTTAAGTCTAAAGATGCTCATAATCAATATAACCACTATTATCACAGAGCTTCAGTCACTATACTATCTATCATATAAGAATTATATATCACTGAGCTCAGCTCCTCTCCTCTATATCATAGTAAACCTTTATATCTACAAGAGCTCAGCTCTTCTCCCTATATCATATAACATTAATATATATCTCAGAGCTCAAGCCTCATATCCCTCTCATCATATAACCCCCTATATATCACAGACCTCAGCTCTTCTCCTCATATCATATACCTATATCATCCAGACCTCAGCTCTATCTCCTCTATCATATATCCCCTATTATTTCACAGAGTCTAGTCCTCTCACTCTTATCATATAACCCTATATATCACAGAGCTCAGCTTCTGTGGAATGTTAACACTAGTACAATATATGCCTAATTTTTATACAGATGCTAGCATCTTGTTTCGCTTTCATTAATTTGTGTATTTTAGGCAGATATAGTGGTATAACTATACAGAAATGAGGATCCCGGGCAACATTCATTGGTGGGACATTTGAGGAAATTAAATGAACTGTGTAAAGTATTCCGCTATGCCAAGGTTTCACTGGAGTATCGAATAGACAAATATATGGGCTCTATTACTGAATTAAAACATGCACAGAAAACCCAACATGTCATGTAAAAATGCGTGAGCATGGGGAACGGATAGAATATGGGGGTCTGAGGGCTTGATATTTAACTTGGGGGCATCCTGTACCGTAACAGTCGTGACATTGATTTCATCTGATGATGCAGCTGTACTGAGATTGATGGAAGGCTTAAGATTGGCATTGCTATAGAGGCGCATGGCACACTGCCTGTTTACCATAGGCAAAGGATTATGCTTGGATCACCATTCATGCACTCGAAGGCTTCGCGGCTGATATCTCTATTGTGGAGGTAAATAACGGACATAAAAGATGATGTTTTCAATAATCGGACCACCATCGGCCGCCCTATGGACTCTATTGATTACTATGGGTCTGTCAAGGTTTTTGCTATGGTGTCCATTTGTTATGACAAATATATGAAACCTGACGACTGATGTGAACAAAGCCTTATTCAGATGCTAAGGTATACAACTATCAACTATCCATCCTGACATCCTCTGCTACAGGTATTTTTCTGTCAGAGAGCTGAGAAAGGTAAAGTGCAGTATTTCCCATAGGCACTCTATTTTGCTGTTGACACTTGGTCTTCTGTGCCATGAATGAAACGGTCAACAATTAGCATTATTAGCAGGGCCATACGCTGTCATAGTGGTGACTGTATAGGTAGAATTATCAGTCATAGTGGTGCTGTTGTATATAGGTAGCTATCCTGTCATAGGTTGTGCTGTATAGGTAGTATCTCAGTCATTGTAGGTGAATGTATAGGTAGCTACCAGTCATAGTGGTGATGTATAGGTTGCTATCTCAGTCATAGTGGTGCTGTATAGGTTAGCTACTTTGTTCATAGTGGGTCGCTAGGGCTACATCTATCTCAGTAATTAGCGAAGAGTATCACTGTAATAGTGGTAGTGTTTAGCAGACTTACATTGTGATAGTGGTACAAAAACATATTAGCACAGGGTAAGCTACATTGTGCGAGTGTTAGTATACAGGTACCTTATACTAATAGTTGTAAAAGGCTACAGTTTCATAGTGGTAATTATATATGAAAGTTACACTGTTATAGTGGGTGCAATAAGGTAGGCTATTCAATACTAGTGAGTACTAGGACAAACTACACTGTAGTGTAGTCTATAGGGTAGGTTGCACTGTACATAGCTTTATTATATAGGTAGATGAACAGTAATACATTACATATATATTATATATATATTATTTCATTAATAATATTTATATTTATATATTTGTAATAGGCAACCATTGTGATAATGTTTCAGGGTAGATAAACTGTCATAGTGTGTACATATTTGTAGTATGTCTACAATGTATAGTGGGGCTATGTATAGGTTGGATGCTCTGTCAAGTGGCTTCACTATATATATTTAGGATATATTGTCATTTTGTACTTTAGAAAGTGAGGCTAAACTGTATATTGGTAGTAAAGTGGTAGCTACATTTGTCACACAGTCGGTACTAGGATACATAATAATAGTTAGCCAGGGCAGGCTACCAATTGTGACCAGGTGGTAACTGGTAGCTTACACTATTATAGTAAAAGGCTGCATTTTTACATAGTTGGTATACTATTTAATAGGTTAATTTTCACGGTTTTTAAGGATATGCATTGTTAGGTTGACTAAAACAAGTCATAGGTGGGTTTAACTGGCTTAGTGGTACTATATGAGGTAAGGCTAATCTATGAATAGTGTAACTTTATTGGTAAGAGCAACATTATCACATAGTGGTATTATGTTACCCTATTACATTGGTTGACTACTCGAGTCATAGTAGGTAATAGGTGGCTACTTGGTACTATACAGGAGGCTCCTCTCAAGAACGTAGTGATATAGTAAGACTACACAAGTAGTGTAGTTACTATCGGAATGGGTAGGCTTCACTGTCTTAGTGGTATTATTATAGGTAAATTATACACGTCCTAAAGATATCTTATATTGGTTAGGAACTTATAACTGTTGTACTTTGTTTGTACTAGGTAGACTAACTGTCTAGTGGTAGTAAAGAGGTAGTACTTTGTCACAGTGGTACCTTGGCTACATAATCATAGTGGCAAAGGGTAGGCTACATTGTCAACATGTAGTAACAAAAAGGGTAGCTTACACATATATATAGTAAAAGAGCAATCCATTATCAAGGTTGGTTAAACTACTTATGAGTAAAATTTCTCTGTTATAGTGGTGATATTTTAGGTACACTGTTCAGTAGTGGTATGATATAGGTAGGATATAATCGTACATAAAGGTGCTCTTTTGGTAGAAACATCTTACACAGTTGTAATTGTACTGTACTAGGTAGACATAAACTGTCATAGTGGTACAACTATAAGTAGGCGTACACTGTTATATTTGTGATGTATATGTAGCCATACACTCGTAACTGGTGTTACTATATTGGTAGGTGAGTTTTTCACTCGTCACATTATTGGTATTAAATAGATAGCTACATTGTTCATAGTGTTACCACCCACCAAAACACCACACCACGCAACGAACTCCATATATAGGTTAGATACAATGTGGATAGTGGTAATGGGCATACAATGTAATAATGTTACTAGGCTTCCTGAAAATAGTGGAACTATAAGTAGGCCTAACACTGTCACAGTAGTAATATGGCAAATTGTGATAGTGGCTTAATAAGTTGGTAAATTGCCATGATGGTCCTAGGCAGGATACATTACCATAGTTCGTACTAAGTGGCCTACCCTTGTCATATTGATTAAAGGTATAGTACATTTCATTAGTGGTACCAGGCTACATTGTCATTGGGGTGCAGCCTTGGTACTTAGGTAGGGTAGATACCACAATGTGTATCCATACTGGTATCACATGCTTGGAATGGCACAAGGCTGGTTATATTTGGATAATACCTTTAGTGGCACAAATAGGAGAATTCTGGATAGTGCCCTGATCCATCATACACCAGAATCCCACTGGCAGTGGGCACTTTACAGGTTACGCTGGTAGTACTACAGAACAGAGCCCCCTTACTCAAAAATGCTGAGGGATTCCCTCTTGGTCAGGTATTCCTTAGGGTCAGTGATGTTCATGTCTGCTCAGGTAATGGCTGTGCTGTAGGATTAGTTTCTTTTTCCACTGGTCACTGTCTTCTGACTCTAGTGTACCAATCACCAATGTCAACATAACTCCCCCTGCAGGCCTCACAGGGGTCCTCGCCTCTGTGTATAGACAGTTCGCAGTGAGCAGCAATCACCATCCACCTTGTCCCCACAGCCATCCCCCCTGACTAACAATCTTACACACCTGCACTGCTGCATGCTCTCTTCTCTCCAATGTGACTGCATTGCAATCCAGCAGCTGAGGAGCACAGCTTCGCAAGCAGGCTGAATGTTCAGACTGAAGGACTGATGACCAGGTTCCTGGCACTCCCTGCCCTCTCCTGCATGCTTCCTCAATTCAGCACTGGCTTGTCAAGACAATTAGACAAGGAGCAATCCTCCTACATGACAATTCCCATTTTATTTAAGGAGGGGTAATGTCATTTTTGTGCACTTGAACAGGGTTCAATGCTTTGTAGCCATCCATAGACATTAGCTACCTGTGCTGGCAGCATCTGCCAAATATTTTTATTAATTTTTATTTATGGGGCTTCCTCCAATTCTAGAATCTGGTTTCTCTGATTCTAATAGATCAAGTCTCTTCCTTGCACATTTTTCCATTGTGAAAGGGGCTTTTCCTATGGATTTTATTGACACTAACATATATCTGCACAGCGACTGTTCTGAGATTATTAAAGTAAGTCTCAAGTCTCATGAAATAATTTTGCTGATCAAGTATGTTTTTGGGGTGCGGAGGACACGGGGGTTTTCGGGTTCACTGGGACTAGAAATGCAAAAAGTCACCGAAAATTTAAGCAAAGCGTTTAACTATTCCTTGAGGGAATCTCCTCACCATAGATTTGATGGATATGTTGATAGGGGTGGGTGCCTTACTCTGGGACCTGCATCTACCTTGGGAATGGGTCCTCTGAAAGTTTGGGGCTCAGAATGCGAGATGTCGGATCACACGTGCACACAACTCTTCATTCTGTTCTATGGGAGTTCACCATTGCAGGCTGAGCAATTCCCGTTCCTTTGTATTGGGAACTCACATAGAACAGTAGGGAGAACTACAGCGCTCCACGTGTACTGGGGAACTCCCATAAAGCAGAAGGATCGTGGAACACAGCGCTCCCCAGTACTGGGAACTCCCACAGAACAGAATGGAGAAAACAGCGCTCCCACTATATTGGAAACTCCCACAGAACAGGAATGGAGAACACAGCGCTACCCTGTATTGGAGCTCTATGAGACAGAAAGGGAGAAACACAGCGGCTCCCCTGTATGGGAATATCAGAACAGATGGAGAAACTGCTCTCACCTGGGTACTAGGGATCTCATGAACAGAATGGAGAAACACAGCGCTCCCTTGTATCGGATACTCCTATAGAACAGTATGGAGAAACACAGCGCTTCCACCCTGTAATGGGAAACTTGATAAGAACAGGAAGGGAGAGAACACAGCGCACCCCTGTTACTGGTGGGACTCCCATATGAACAGAATGGAGGAACAACAGCGCTCCCCTGTTCTGGGCAACTCCCATTGGAAAGAATGGAGGAGAAAACTGCGCTTCCCCTGTCTCGGAATCTTCACATAGACAAGAATGGAAAGAACACAGCGCTCCCCTGTACTGGGAACTCCCATAGACAGAATGGAGAACACAGCGCTACCCCTGTACTGGGCGAACTCCATAGAACAGAATGCGAGAAACACAGCGCTCCCTGTTTCTCGGAACTTCCATAGCCAGAATGGAAAGGAACACAGCGCTCCCCATGTACGGAAACTCCCATGAACAGAATGGTGAACACAGTGCTACCTGTACTGGTAACTCGTGCAGAATCACGGATCGGCGACTCCATTTCTGACGCTGACAACTTTTTGGAGGCCCTATTTCTCCCCCCCCACCTATTGGACTTGTTCTATTCTTTAGAAAGAGCCACTGATAAGTTCCGCCTGAGAATGGAGAGTCGTGTGCTTATGCGCAATCGGCTCTCTATTCCTGACGCCACACTTTCGGGGGACTGTTACCCTAGATAGGTGCTGGCCCCAGAGGAATGGACCCGTGCCTATCAGACTTTTGAGGCATATCCTAGCGAGACGCACTTTTAAAGTGCATGGTGGGACAGCGACACTGTTAACATAAACAAAGTGGAGTGACAAATAGTGTTAAGTTTCAGATCTTGGTTCAAAGTCAAATTTGACATGGAATCCGAGCAACTCGATTATTTTGGGGACGGCCTACAGGCAATTCTGCTAGGTAAAAAATAAAACAAAAAATTTCATAAAGGGGCTTTCATACAGTGAGTTTTTGATGCATTTTTTGTGCAGGAAGGCAAAGCAGTTAATGATGTACATTGCTGCACAGAAATTGCGGGCAATTATGCAGTAAAAATCAAGATTTTTTGTGCGAGCAATGTACATCTATTAACTGCTGTGCTTCCTGCCACAAAAAACCGCATCCAAAACGCACTATGTGAAGCTCCCTATCTGTAGCTTAAACCCAAAGTTCCTTATGGCTATGCCGGGTTCTGAATGGCCCACAATCTGGCAGAGAGAATATCCCCCAGAGGGCTTGCTTTTCAAGGGAAAGCAAATAAAGAGGTAGAAACAGTTGCTTGTAGGTTAGGCCCTAAAGATATCAACTAAACTGGAGAATACCCAAGCCCTCAAGTCCACTTTTTAGGACCCAAGAATCAGGCCCTCTGGTGGAACCCAAGAATCAACTTGGAGTCAAGGTTTTTTTTAAACTTATTATTGTAAGGTTACTTGCACACTTTCATCAGCTTTCTATCCAGGGCACGTTTTGGAATACCCTAAGGTGGAGTGGACCTTAAATGATGGCAGAGGAGCACCACTCGAAAAAAAAAAACACAAAATCCTAATTCTTAACCTTCACGTACCCGTCTGAAGCTGCAGGCTTCTGCTCTGCACTGCTCTTCTTCAAATGAATGGTTAACCCGTGACAAAAAGTTCTCCTGAGACAAGAACGTGCTTTGAGGAGGGTCATATGATGCATATTTGTAACTCATTAGAGGGTTTTCTCACTATTAATATTGATTGAAATATCGCTAGAGATACCCATAGCCTTACCATTGGTGTTGACACTTGGAGCACCCCCAAACAGTGAATTTTGATTCCTTGTGGCCATTCAACCATTGGTGTTTGACTCTTGAGGAGCCACACCATGATTTTGATTCCTTGAGGTCCACCATTGGTGTTGATTCTTGTCATCAATGTCTGATAGCCACCGATCCCACCTGAGGCAGCAGTGCCATAAAGACATCACTGCTGGACAGAGGACCTGCACACTCGTGAACCAGTAATTTATGAGTTGTATCTATGTATACATTGTTGGGACATAGCACTAGAGATATTATCATCAATGTTGTTGCTACAAGACAGCAACACCAAAGACATCAATGCTGACAGAGGAACTGCACCGCCTGCCAGCAATAGATAGTGAGCAATCGTTTAAGGGTTGTTCAATTATGAGACGTCGATGGTATTATTGCTCACTGTACTTTGGAATTCCTTATTGATTTCATAAGGGGAGTAGTCGCTGACAACCTCTGTTCAAAACATAGAGGTTTGGAGGCTCATCCTGAAGATAGGTGCGGATCCCAGAGGAGGGACCCACATCTATCAGACGTTGATGACGTATCTTATAGATGTACTATCAGTGTCTATACTGAAACAGCCCCTTCAATGACTGTTCCCTGTCCTTTGATGGCAGGCGGTGCTGGTCCTTTGTCAGCAGTGACGTCTTTTGGCACCGCTGCTTCAGGGGGAATTTGTGGTGCCTGATCGGAGCATAGGTAAAGCCTTTAAATTGTCCCAAAAAAATCTACTCCAACCCTATCCCAAAGTTTGGGTTAAGGGTGTTTATTAGTTTGTAAGGTCAAAGGGATGTTCGAAAGGCAGTGTCAGACTTGGGTGCCTTGAGCCCACAGGTGGAGTTGATTGTAGGGGCCCATCCTACAGCTACTGTAAATGACTGTACATGCCTCCTATACCTGGTCTCTTGATTGTTCCATATTTTTATGGCTTGCTTTTTTTTAACTCTTGTAAGATGTACCCCACAACTCAGGCATATGCAAGTTTACAAGGTCAATCACCAGGTCTACCATGATCAGGGGCACACCAGCAGTTTCCAGTATTCTCCTGTGGGCCAGTCCGGAGGTCTGTCGTAAGTAAAAACATGACTCATTTAGTCCATTCGGGCCTTCGATGAAAAATTGAAGAAAAAGAAGCGTGCATTATCCCACGTCGGCTAGTCGCGCTGTTGCCTTGGTCGTCCTGTGGATTTGGGAACTAGGACTTACTTGTTCATTCCTCAATGTGATGTCGTTGTGGCTAGTGATTGGCGAACTTGTCACGCGAAGGATCATATGGTAAGTTCTTCTGCTGGGTTCAACATTACTGTCACAGCGACGAAAAATTGCTTCTTTTATTATATTTTTGTATCATGCACTGACGGGTTGGACTAATAAGAATTTTGTTACTGTTGGATACCTCCTTTAATTTACCGCCCTCAATACATCTAGATTAGGGTATGACTAACAAGACATTGGACTTGAAGTCGATGGCTGACCAAGAGCCATCACCAGATTGAAAACACCAGAGTGAGCCAAAACACTTAAAAAACCAGTTTTAAAACAAAGAAACTAATGTTAACCCACAACTTTGGTTAGCGGTTATGATTCGGGTCAGATGTCTCAATCACAAATTTTTTATGCGTCTTGGTAATCCAGTGTAAGAAACAAAGATGGTTTAGGTTCTGAGCAATACTAGTGCCAAACATTTATGACCTCCATTCAAACTTACTCCAGATTGCTAACCAAGTGTGCCTGTGCAGAATAACATTAAAAATATGCCCCATGGAGGCAGGGACTTGATTCCTGGGCGCCACAGTTGCCGTTGCTCTTGGGTTAAAACCTGTGGATTTGATTCTTGCAGGCCCACCTGTGAAGATTTGATTTTGAGGGCTCACCAGTGGATTGTTGAAGCTTGCAGATTTTACCAAATGGAGTTGACTCTTGGAGCCACACCAGTGGGTGGTTGACTCTTGGAGCCCCTACCAGTGGGTTTGACTCTTGGAAGCACACCAGTGGTGTTGATTCTTTGGAGCACCTTTGCGTATTGATTATGGAGGTCCACCAGTGGAGTTGGATTCTTGGCGGTGCCCACATTGGAGTTGATTAGTAGGGGTCACAAAAGTGGACTTGGGCTTGGGATATCATAGTGGAGTTTGATTCTTGGGGCCTACCTACAGCAACTGTTCCATGCCCTTTCTTTACTTTATCTGCTTTACTTCCTCGACAAGAGCCCTCTGGGGCGTTCCTTGACTCTGCTGTGGGCCTTTTCTTGTAGGCAAGTCCCAAACCAAGAGCCGTTTAGAAGGGAAAAGCAAAGCAAGAAACGAAGGTGGTGGAAAATCATCCTTAAAAAATTCCCATATTGTACTTCCAAGACTTGTTGTGCCTGCTCCAGATGCAGGATGGGGTCTATAAAGGACTTGTTGGGATTATCCCTTTTGGAATCCCTTGTGCTGACCCAATGCCACGGAGAGAGAGCAATGGGATCTACGAAGTATAGACATTTGGGGGGAACATGTATGAAAAACTGTCTTGGTCTAAGCTTTCAACTTGTTGCCCATAGCAACCAATCAGAAAGCCCTTTTCATTTTTTCAGAGCCCTATATGAAATGAAAGGGAAACTCGGATTGGTTGCTATGGGCAACAAGGAAAGTCTTAGACCAAGACAGTTTTCATACATGTAGCCCTTGATATCTATGGGTAGATTTAGGTTAGCCTTCGCATAGAAGGTGACAGGAGAGTATTGGGACTAAATATTCAGCATCAACTGTCCAAGACTCTCCAGCAATTTTGAAATAACTATAAGCATGTTCCAGCAGCCTGTGATTGCCCTAATTTATATTTCCAGATACACCTCCTACTTGATGATTCATGTTTCCATAATCCCCATTGCCGTCCATTTCAGTTACAACCTTAATTGGCAGAAGACAATTTCTTCATCTCTTTGTCCTTATGTTTTTATCCGCTAATGTGATTTATCAGGTGTGGTAGAAGACGAACCATCGAAAAGTCTTTATCCACTTTCCTGAATGATGAAAGCCTTGGAAGATCAATACCTCAAGGAAGACAGGAAAGAAGCACTTGACCCGGGCAGTCGAGGCTCCACCACCATCAAAGATTACCCCATCCAGGGCTGAAAAGATGTTACCCCATGATTATAATTGTAAGTTTCATTTTACTTCTCCTCTGAAAATATTGTACGTACATTATTCTACTTAATTTCATACTATATTATATAAATGATAGAAACAGTCTCCTCAGTCTATGGGTATTGTGGCAGAGCGACCGTAGGCAGTCGCATGTTCCTGCCACTAGGTGGAATACAGCAGTATACCTGCTGCAGACGTGCCACCGACATACCTGGTTTAGTGTGGGGGAAGGCAAATATTTGGCGTCAGTAACCATAGGTTACTGAAACAGGTAGCTAGCATGGCTGCTATGGGGCTTGTGTTGGGTTGCCGTTCCCGGGACGGCAATAGCGTTGGGTGGGTTGCTGTTCCCACGGTCCAGGACAGGTTTTGGACCTGTCCCTGGAGGCCTATAAAAGCCTGGGGCTACAGGTGTTCAGGGGGTGTGGCTTTCTACCTGAGAGTGGAGCAGCAGAGGAGCTACGGAGAGGGCTCTTATGAGGGAAGCCTGAAGTGTATGACAAATGTACTGTGCTGGACGGTAGATCCTGGTCAGAGATTAGAGAGGGTCTCTGTGTAGTTAGTGGCTAGACGGTCTAGGATCTATTTTGCATGCTGTATACGTTTTCCTGTGTTTGAAGAATAAAGCTGGCAGAGACCAGGACTTAGAGAACAACTGTGACAGCCTACAATTCCTGCCTGTACACAAATCGGAGATCCATGAGCTATAGGAACCCAGGACGGTCCGACGTGGCGTCCAAACGCATGTGAAGCATTACAGTATGTTCACACAACGTACTTGGAAGAGTAAATTTCCTATTCAAAATCCGCTTCAAAAAACGCCTGATTACAGACATATTTTGAGGAGGATTTGATAGAAAGAATTTTACTCATCAGGTTTTCATTATATTGTATATATATATATACTACCTTATATATACTATATTATATATATATATATATATATATATATATACACACTCACCGGCCACTTTATTAGGTACACCTGTCAACGGCTCGTTAACACTTAAGTTATAATCAGCCAATCACACATGGCGGCAACTCAGTGCATTTAGGCATGTAGACAATGGTCAAAGACAATCTCCTCCAGTTCAAACCGGCAGCATCCGTATCGGGGAAAGAAAGGTGATTAGAGTGCTTTTGAACGCCATGGCATGCGTTGTGGTTGCACAGAAGGGCTGGTACTGAGTATTTCGAAACTGCTGGCATCTTCATGGGATTCTTCCATGCACAACCTTCTATAGGGTTTACAGAGATGGTACCGAAAAAGAAATAAAAAATCCAATGTGAGCGGGGGGGGTGGGGCCCAGGGTCCTGTGGGCGGAAATGCCTTGTTGATGCCAGAGGTTCAAAAGGAGAATGGGCAGACTGGTTCGAGCTGGATAGAAGGCAACAGTGACTCAAATATAGCCACCCGTTACAACCTCAAGGTAGCAGAAGAGCATATGCCTGAACGCACAGTACGGCGAAATTTGAGGCCAGATGGGCTACAGCTAGCAGAAGACAACACCGGGTGCCACTCATTTCAGCATGTAGAACAGGAAACTGAGGCTCCAATTTGCCAGCCTCATCGAAATTGGACAGTAGAAGATAGGAATAACGGGTTGCCTTGTATGATGAGTCTCGATTTCTGCTGACGAATTCGGATTGGTAGGGTCAGAAGTTTGAGCGGTCAAAACATGAAAGCATGGATCACATCCCTGCCTTGTATCAAACGGTTCAGGCTGCGGGTCGGTGGTGTTGTCTGTCATGGTGTTGGGGGGGGGGGGGAATAAAAATATTTTTTCCTTGGACTCTGTTGGGCCCTTTTGGTACCAATTGAGCATGTTCCTGCATCACCTGTGGAAATCTAACCACGAAAGAATTGAGGCTAGTTCTGAAGGCCAAGAAGGGGTCCAAACCCGGTCTATAGCATGGTGTACCTAGTTAAGTGGTCCGCGTGAGTGGTATAACAAGTACAACCTTATACAATCACAAGTATCTCTATAAAAGTAAGTACACCCTCTCACATTTTTGTAAATATTGTATTTTATGTTTTCATAGAACCAACACTAAAGATCTGACACTTTGAATGATGTCCAAGTAGTCAGTGCACGGCTTGTATAACAGTGTAAATTTGGTGCCCTCATAGTAACTAAACACGCAGACATTCAATTTCAGGATGAACATACACATTTTTTTTTTTTTTTTTTAATGTACTAAATGATCCCGTCTCTTTCCTTTAGATGCATTTGGCCAACCTGTTCAATGTTTCAGTATTTTTTGCACAACTTGCTGATCTCTAACAAGGAGCTTAAAGGGGTTTTGCCACGATGTAATGTTGACGTGGGATCCTTCAAATTGGGTATTTAATCACTTTTTCTAAAATATATGTGACTACAAAAGTGAAGCCTGCGAGAGCTACGCAGTGCTCAGCTCTCCTTAGTTTCCTGTAACTTTACATTAGGATCCATGTCCAAGCTACACTGAAAAGAGATGATCTGGCCGCACTTTTGTGTTTGCACTTTTTATGACGATGACTAGGGGAACATGAATGGAGCTTTTCAAGGGGCTGGAGAGAAAGTGCAGTGTATGATGCTGTCTGCTTTATAGACAGTCCACTGGTTGTTGCAATGTTATTATTTGAGTTTAAACATTGCAGAAAGATTCACTCTTTGTTCACTGCTATCTGATCACCACCTCGCCTCTCACCCCTGTAGCGGTTAATGATTTGTTTATCTTTTCTACCTGGGCTGATATGAGGTAAGGAACTCACTTTGTGGCAAAACCCCTTTAATGACAAAATTCCCAACAGGTGTTTGATCCCTGAATTGCCAATAAATTTAGGGGATCAATTTGAATTTGGATTTAAACTGTCCTCACATCCTGGTGTTCACATTGTCACATCATGAGACCAAGACAACACCTTACAATTGATCAACAGTACCTCCCCACTGTGAGGCTTCGGAGAGGCGGACTCTCAGACGGAAGTGGCCACTGAGCTTAGTAGTGTCATCAGCAGGTTGTGTCTAGAGATACCAGAGAGACTGGAAGAGTCACAAGAAGGCACAAGGAGTGGCGTGCTTTGCCCTCCATTACACAGGACACAATGATGACCGTTTTATTTTAACCAATGCCCTGTGGAACCGGATGATGAATGCTGCACAACTTCAGGTGCGTTTAAGGGAGGTGAGAGGCACCAAGTGTCAAGTCAGACTATTTGTAAATGGTTACATCAACGTGGTCTGTGTGCTAGACGACCTGTCCGCCAGCACCAGGCACAGAATATCGTCTAGCTGGGGGCCCGGGAGCATCTTCACTGGCACGAGGGACCAGGGCTCCTCAGTGCGTTCAAGGGATGACAAGTCGATTCAAATCTGAGAGAAATGTATGGCGCCAACGATGCTGGAGGCATCAAGGAGAGCGACAGTGCATTAGGAGTTACAGAAGTTTTTTTAGACAGAAAAAAATAGGGTAATTGAGGTTCCAAATGGAATCACCGACGCACAACAAAGCCTTAGACAATGCCTCTTAGGCTGGCTTCATATTGCATTATTGTCTATGTCTGAGGTATTGTGAAAAAAGAAACCTGAACAGATACCGTGACGTAGCCGGCCTGAAGACAATAATAGAACAATGTTTTATGAGGACTACATCTGCTCTGCTTCCAGCGCTGCAAGAACATGTGGGTGGGCACAAGAGTGGTTACTAACGATGTGTAATGTTACGTGCTCCACATAGCAGATGTACCTTTGTTCACTGTCTATAGGCCGGCCCTGGCTATAACACAGCATTTATCCGGGTCCCTTTTTTAGCGCTACCCCGACGGATATCTCAGACGTACAGTAATGAGATATAAACCCATTTTTCATATATTAAAATGCAGTCCAAGGTATCCAGATGCTGCAGCTACGTTGTGGCACCCCTCTTGTAACCACCTCATACGTTGGTTTGAAACCCATGCCTTACAGACGCCTTTATACTTTTATCGTTGTTTTATTTAATAGCAATATCTTTTACAGCGCACAATGAGTCTTTCCCCTATTATGCCGCCGCCATGTAACCCCTTAGGGCTTGTCCCCACGGCAGGGCCGGGACGATGGGTAGGCGAAGGTAGGCCATTGCCTAGGGTGCCACTTCATCCCAGGCAGAAAAGGGGGCACAATGAGGCATGGAGTGGGCTGAATTTTCCATTTGGGGGGCACTTTATACCTTGTTTGCCTAAGGCACCAGAATACCTTGTCCCAGCCCTGCCCCACGGTACAGGTTACCGGTCGGTTTTTCAGGACGGTTACGGTTGGTTTTAAACCGTCTGAAAAACCGACAAGCAACGCTTCCCACGGACTTGAATATAAAATCCGTGCAGCAGTCCCCACTGCACGGATTTGTTTGACACCGCCGCCGGTCCGAAAAACTTAGAGCATATTCACTCTTCCGCCTGGTTTTCAGGCAGAACATGAAAATGTGGGTGCGAAGGGGGGACGGCTTGAATGCATAAACCACGGACAAAAGCCGTCCCCAAAAAAGAACAAATACCGGTCGGGAAATCCAACCGGTATTTTGCCGGTGCTGTGTGAACGCACCCTTAACACTGAGGGCTATTTTTGTTTTGACATTTTTTACAATTTTTTTTTTTATCTACATAGACATATGAGGATTTATTTTGCGGGACAAGTGTAGCATTTTTCTCTAATGGTGTTATTCAACGTACCACTTAGAATAACTGGGAAACCGCAAAAAACTTTAATAGGGGGCAAATTTTCCAAAATGTGAAAAAAATAGTACTTAAAGGGAATGTGCTCTATCACAAAATATGAGCCATTATTTAAGTACCATTTTTTAGGATTTTTATTTTTTAGTTTTCAGGATCACTTTCAATATTTTTTAATATTCTTAAAGTCTGGCAGTTTCACTTTGGCCCCCCCCCCACTTATGGGGGCCTTGCTTGCACTGCTTTTAACAGCAGTCAGAGAGATGCTTTACAGTAGCTCTCATGCACATAGGAGCACTTAAGATGACTCAGCCCATTGACTTCTCATAGGAGTTGTTTTCTTGTCATGCTCTTGGACCTTGGAGTAGTAAGTCACTGTGCAGGGAGGGAGAGAGGGGTGAACTGTGACTATCTCCTCTTAGGTGACTGGTGGATCCTGTTGTTAGTCTATTCACACTGGCGTCTCCTTTCAGTTTGACCCTCTTTGTGCTGATAATGAGCAGGTAACTGAGAATCTTCTCTACAGAACACCAGGAAGTGTCAGACTTTTTTCTAGGCCTAGTGGCCAAAGGTGAGAAAACAGCAGGAACTTAAGATATTATTAAAATATATTTGAAAGTGATATGGAAATTAAAAAATAAAATTCTTAAAAAATGTGGTTAAACAATTAAAAAATGTGAGTTAAACAATGAGTCATTTTTGATAAAACATTCCCTTTAAGCTATGTTTGCGGGAGTTTGGTTTTAGGGTGTTCAACCTTTGGTATAAATGATGTGTTATCTGTGTTCTACAGGTTGATACGAAATACCAAACATGTAGGATTATTATGTTTTGGTACCGTAAAAAAATCCAATCTTTTTCTATTTCCCAATTTTTGCCGCGGCAACATTTTCTGTGACCAATAACTTTTTTGTACTAACATTGACAGACTTGAGTGAGGCGGCATTTTTTGCAGACTAAGGTGTACTTCTTATTGGTACCAGTTTGGAATACATGGGACTTTTGTGATCACTTTTATTTACATTTTTAGAGAATGTGAAATGACCCAAAAAAATGCAATTTTGCCATTTGGAATTTTTTTCTTCTACAGTGTTCAGCGTGATGGAATAAATGATGTTATATTTTATTAAATAAGACTTTTTCGGACACTAGGGTGATTCACCACTTTGGGTCGTGCCCATTTATACAGCCTATTGCATTGTATAGACAATGCATAAGGGTGTACCAATATGGCGGTTTTACTACTTCCTGATTGGTTGCTATGAGCTCTGATGGGTTGCTATGGGTAACAAAAAAGTCTTACCTAGACAGTTTTCATATATGGGACCCTATGTCTGGGTGCTACCTCAGCCTCACTTTCCAGCATGACACCTGTGCGCAACAAAGTGGCGCGTCAATAGGGTATGGAGCATTAACCCCTTAATGTACCATGAGACAACAGTTGAAACCAGAAGTTTCCATACATTATATAAAAAGCCCCATCTGCAGGTTTTTTATCACTCATTAAATCAGAATAAACCTTCCCCGTTTTAGGTCAATTAGGAACCAAAATTCATCTGTACAAACAATTATACTCAAGCACAAAAAAAGATTGGAATGTCCATCCACCACACTACTCAGGAAGGAGAAGAGTTCTGTGCCTCCAAGATGAATGTGCTTTGGTCCAACGGGCATATCAACCCAAGAGCAAAAGCAAAAGACCTTGTAAAGATGCCGGCGGAAGCTGGTAAGATTGTGTCATTATCCACAGTGAAACAAGTACTGTATCAACATGGGCTGAAAGGCCGTTCTGCCAGGAAGAAGCTGTTACTCCAAAAGAAACACAGAAAAGCCAGATTAATGTTTGCAAATGCACAGAAACAAAGACCTACTTTTTTGGAGATATGTCCTGTGCTAAAATTTAACTGTTTGGCCATAATGACCATCGTTACTTTTGGAGGAAAAAGGGAGATGCTTGGAAGTCAACTGTGAAGCACGGGGTGGCATCATGTTGTGGGGTTGTTTTGCTAATGGAGGGACTGGTGCACGTCGATGGCATCATGAGGAAAGAATATTGTGCGGCAATACTGAAGAAACATCTCAAGACATCAGCCAGGAGGTTAAGGCTATGTTCACACGGCTTAAAATGGTCCGTATTTCGGTCCGTAATTACGCGCCGTAGTGCGCGAATTACGGCTGGGGATACGCCCAGTCATTACGGTAATCCACAGATCTCATAGAGAACTATGGATTAACGTCTCCTCTCCCCGCTCGGCGAATCCGCCGCGGGGGAGAATAAGCCCACCCTGAATTACCAGCGGGTAAAACGTGCCGCTGGTAATGAAAGTGTATGGGCCGGCGAGGGCTTATTTGCGGGGCTTAATTACTCCCTGCAAATAAGCCGTGTGAACATAGCCTAAAGTTTGGGCGGAAATGGGTCTTCAAAATGGACGTTGACCCGAAGCTACTGTCAAACTGGATACAAATTGGCTTAAGGAGAACCAAGTCAATGTTTTGGAGCGGCCACCACAAAGACCTTGATCTCAGTCCTATTGGAAAAATTAATGGGCCCAAAGCTAAAAAAGGCCCAGGTGGAGAAAGGGTGCCCTCCAAAAATGGCCCCAGTTACACCGTTCTGTCGGGAAAGGAAAAGGGGGGGTAAAAAAAATTTTCCCTCCCAAAATTTTTTTGGGGGAAGCTTGGGGGAAGGATCCAAAACGTTTGCCCCAAAACCCCTACTTTTTAAAGGGGCCCAAATCCCCCAAAATTTTCTATTAAAAATGGGGAAATTTAAAAAACTTTGCGAAAGTAATAAAAAGGGCCTTTAAAAAAAATTCCCCCAAATTATTCGGGAAATTTGGGCAAATAAAAAATAATTTTGGTTCCTAATTGACCAAAAAAGGGGGAAGGGTTTATTCTGATTTCATTTTCAGAAGTGAAAAAAATTTGCAATGGGGCTTTTCATAAAATGGAGGGAACCCTTTCGGGTTTTTCAACTGTGTCTGCAATTCTTGGTAAAGGGCTGAGTTTGCTTTGGAAAAGGGCTAAAAGGGGGCTGGGGGCCTCCCTTCATATGTGGTGAATGGGGAAATTTTTAATCGGGGCTAAAAACGCTCCCCTAGCAACGGGAATTCAGTGAAAACCTCCAACCCAAAGGCCATTTAACTACTTAGCAGGTATTTAAGGGTTTCAGCCCCCCCCTCCGGGCTGAGGATCATCCCTCTCCCTGGGGGATTGCAGCGGGGCCTTTTGGGTTTTCCCCTCTGGGAAGGATGACATTAGTATGTTAGTGATTGCATCTTGAAGCCCTTTAGGGGTGGCTAGAAATTACTATAAAAAGTTATAAAAAAGGAAAAAATATTTAAAGATTAAAAGAATTGTTTTCCCCCCCATTTATCATTTGCCAGCCATGACTAAAGCCTGCAAGACCCAAGCTGGAGAGTCTCTGTGGTTGGATTCCTAGCGCCAGTGCACTACACGTCCCAGAGAGCCCACATCAGTAGGCCTGACACCCATGTTTACCTACTACATCACACAGGGGTCACCTGCCAGGCTTCTGCCTTTTGGGCCCCTTTGTCCCCCAGACCTTACAAACCCTCACCACCTTTCCAGCGCCCGCCCAAAAGCTCCGTGTCCCCCCCCCGTCCCCTTTACTGATGACACGGCAGGCAGGAAAATTTCCCAGGCTAAATTTTTACTCAGGGGCGGGGGTTTAAGAAAAAATTTAGCTCCCCCCCCCCCCCCCATGTAAATTTAAAGTTCCAAAATTTAAACACAAATGCATCACCATAAAACCCAAAACTAAAAAATACAGAAAGTTTACCACAATCCGGCTACATTTAAAAAATTTCTTGATAATAAATCAACAGTTTACCAAAAAACACGGGTACACCAACCAGAATCCCAAAACCAACCCAAGGGCCAATTTCCCACACACAGTGACCGAATAATAAAAACCCCCAAACCCCCTGACCACCCTATCACCGCCATATTGTGACCGAATAATACCACCACAACCCTGACCACATATCACCACATAGTGACCAAATTTCGGGAACACCGTGGCCACATTTCCCCCACACATAGTGACCCGAAAAAAATTTCAAATTTTCCATTTTCTGAAAACAAAAACCCCCATACTTCAACCAATAATTTCCAGCATACAGTGGTTGGGGTACCCGCGTACACAGGCTCTGCAGACCTAAAAATGGTTACAGTTAAAAATTAATATAGTGGGGCTTTACAGGAGACGTCTCTGAAGAGTTGTTCTCTTTTTCTTCTTTTCCCTCTGTCCCGACACCAAAGAAGATACTTTTCCCCACCCCTTTTTTTGTAAAATTTACCCAAAAAAAATAACTTAAGACTCCTCACTTTATCCCGCATTTTCCAACCAATTCCTATCTCTTTTTACAAACCCCCCATTATAGGGAAACTATTTTGGTACCAAAGTAGTAGCCCCCTTAAACCAGGGGGGGTTTGGGGGAAACCCCCCGTACCAGTAGATGCCCCCCTTGTTTGCCCATGAGATGCCCCGTTGTAGGGCCCTTAAAAGTGCCCCCCCTTGTAGCCAGTAGATGCCCCCGGTTTTTAGCCAGTAGATGCCCCCCTTGTAGCCAGTAGATGGGGCCCCCCCTTTTAGCTATTTTGCCCCCTTTTTCAGCCGGTAGGTGGCCCCCCCTCTGTTTTTTCCAGGTTTTTGATGTCCCCCCTTTGCCAGGGTAGATTTCCCTCTGTTAGCCCAGGTAGGTTTTTCCCCCCTCTGTTTTGCCAGGTATTCCCCCAAAACTTTTTTAGCCAAAGGGAGTGCCCCCATCTTTTTTAGCCAGGGGGGGGTGGCCCCATCTTTAGGAGGGGGGTGGGGGCCCCCCTTTTTTGCCGGGTAAAGGGGCCCCCCTGTTTCCAGGAGATGTCCCCTCTGTTGCCAGGGTGATGTCCCCTCGTTGCCAGGGGGAAAAGCCCCCCCTGTTTTCCAGGGGGGATGCCCCCTTTTGGGTTTCCAGGAAAGTTTTTTCCCCCCCTGTTCCTTGTTTTCCCGGTAGTGCCCCCCGTTTGGGCCCGGTTTGTGCCCCCTTTTTTGCCCGGTAGTTTCCCTCTCTGTTAGCCCCGGTTTTTGAGCCCCCCTAAAGCTTTTTAAAAATCAAAAATAAAAAACCACTTAAACCCTTTCCAGGCTCCCCGCAGCGTGGCCAGCTCCCCACCGAACTCTTTAGCCCGGGGCAGGGGGGGGGAAATTAAAACAGGCCCCCGCGTACTTCCCCCCGGGGCCGTTGACCTGTATGTGCGGCGCACACACCGCACCTTTCATAGGGGGAGGAGGGAGGAGGGAGCGATCCCTCCTGCCTCCTCCCCCCACAGTGAGGGCCAAAGGGGGGGGGGGACGGGGCCCCTGCGGCCGCTGCCAAACCCGCCTTTTGGAGCGGTCCCGCGGGGGCAAAAAGTAGCGCACCAGCGCTACTCTTGCGCCCGCGGTAATTTTAAAAAACCCCCCGCCGCCTGTAGGCGGGCGGAGGAGGAATGCCAACTCCCCGGGAGGGGGCGGAGGGGACCCAAATAGCGGGACCCCCGCCAAAAACGGGAGAGTTGGCATGTTATGCTCTTACATTATTAGTGAGGTATATGCAGTGATTGGTGGTTTTATAGGCCTTCTCTACAGTACAGTCCCGTACTTAAAAATGCCCTGTACTGCTCTTACATGGTATTAGTGAGGTGCTTTGAAAGTGATTGGCAGTCTGTAGCGCCTCTCTACAGTACAGTGCAATACTACATGTCCTATACTGCTCTTACTTGTACCAGGATGAGCGGCTCCTTGACCAGGTGAGGGCCACATTTTCTTTTTTTCCTGGTCCATTGTATATAAAGTAAATGACGTAAAGAAGCTCCAGTCCTCATCATAGAAAGTGATTTCCAGCTTGCAGCAGTTCTAATGTTACATGGTAGGATATTTATTTGTATTACTATTTGCTTGCTTTTCTTTATTAATCAATTTGTATAATATTGTGCAACATTTTGGGGCTGTGGAACCAATTACCAGTTTTCCATAGTGTTATAGTTTCAACATACAATGGTTGTCTTGAACTCAATGAACATTAGGGGCGACATGTATGTACAGGGCTGCGCCAGAAGTCTCTCGTCTTTTCAGCCCGAAAACTAGCGCAGCCTCGTTTGCTCTATTTTTACCCAGGCGCACTCCAATATCAGGCGCAGTACAGAGGCCTGCGGCACTTTGTAATGTGCCTGAGATCGGGGGGCGTGCTGGAGGCATGTCACACTACTACCGTACGAAGCTACACGTTTATAGCTTCAGTACGGCAAGTCCAGGTGCATTACTGCTGGGACATGTAGAGCACTTTAAAAGTGGTTTACCTGAGCCTGAATTGTCGCTTTGTAGCTATTTGCAGCGCTAAATCTATGACCCGCAGTAGAACAGGTTAATAGCATAGTTGCCAACTTTTGAAAATGAAAAAAGCAGGGATTTTAAAGTGGGCGGGCGCACGTAGCGCGCCGCCGGCAAAAATTTGCATGGAAAACGCCCTCTTGTTGGTATGCCACGCCCCTTCAAAAAGCCACACCCACTCCACCTAACTGCATAACGGCTTTGGAAGAAAGCCAGGTAGATGCCCTTTATAGCCAGGTAGTAACCCCCCATATAAGCGGGTAGTCCCCCTTACAGGCAGGTAGATGCCCCCTTGCGTGTCGGACGGGGGGGTTTGGGGGGCCCACAGGGAGTTTGATCTTCGGGGGCCACCCTATGTACATGAAATTTTACCGGCCCTCTGGGAAACATAAATGCGACCATTTTACCACATAATACAGTGTGCAAAACAGAAGTTTTATTGTGTAGTACAATAGCAAGAGAGCCCAATATCTGTCAGTATACACCGTCTGTTCAGTCTAGCATAACATAGACACAGGTCTAAATCGCTCCATCCATATCCCCTCCACCCCAATAAAATATCCCTCCACCCGCATACACTATCCCCTCCACGCTTTCAATTCCCCCTCCACCGCATACAATATCCCCCTCCCCCGCTTTACAATCTCCCCTCCACCCGCCTACATATCCCCTCCACCCGCATACAATATCCCCTCACCCGCATACAATATCCCCCCCACCCGCATACAATATCTCCTCCCCCGCATACAATATCCCCCTCCAACCTCATACAATTATCCCCCTCCACCCGCATACACTATCCCCCCCACCCGCATACAATATCCCCCCCCACCCGCATACAATATCCCCCTCCACCCGCATACAATATCCCCCCACCCGCATACAATATCCCCCCCCACCCACATACAATTTTCCCCCTCCACCCACAAAACATAATCCCCTCCACCCACATACAATATCCCCTCCACCCACATACAATATCCTCCTCCACCCACATACAATATCCTCCTCCACCCCACATACAATATCCTCCTCCACCCCACATACAATATCCTCCTCCACCCCACATACAATATCCCCCTCCACCCACATACAATATCCCCTCCACCCACATACAATATCCCCTCCACCCACATACAATATCCTCCTCCACCCCACATACAATAGCCCCCACACCCCACTTTACAATATCCCCCTCCACCCACATACAATATCCCCCTCCACCCGCATACAATATCCCCCTCCACCCGCATACAATATCCCCCCCCCACCCGCATACAATATCCCCCTCCACCCGCATACAATATCCCCCTCCACCCGCACCCCCCCACCCGCATACAATATCCCCTCCACCCACATACAATATCCCCCCCACCCACATACAATATCCGCCCCCAAACCCACATACCCCTATCCCCCTTCCACCCACATACAATATCCCCTCCACCCACATACAATATCCCCCTCCACGTTTCCCTTGGTCACACACCTATCCAATATAGAAGTAAAAAAAACCCTCAAATCAGGAAACTCACCGGAGATGTCATATCTGAGGGTCGTTCTCTTCTCTTATGAGTCGTTCTTTTTCCCCTTCTCTTCTGCATCTTTTCCACCCCGCCATGATGACTTGTCCGGCCACAGCTCTCCTCCCAGAAATTATACACACAATATCTTAGAATCCTAAATTTTCCAGCATCTCTTTACCCATTTCCAAACCTCTCTACAAACTTCCCAGGGGTGGGAGAGCGGGTACAAGCATAACTTAGAGGCCTAGTATCCTGAGGGGTTGGAAGGTGGGGAAAGAAAAACCCCTGGAGATAATGCTACAACTATGGGCTGCTGCCCTCTCAATTATATTACCAGGTAGGTAGGCAAATGGGCCCAAAAGGCCCCAGTCGGGTAGGTAGGTGGTTTCTCCCAGTTAGGTAAGCTGTAGGTAGTTAGGGTTCCCCCTTTTTATAGGCTGCAAGCAGTTGGGACCCCTTTAGGTAGTATACAGGCAGTTAGGGCTTCCCATGAAGTAGTATACAGTACGTTAGGGCTTCCCATGAAATAGTATACAGGCAGTTAAGGCCTTCATTTAGGTAGTTTTACAGGTAGTTAGGGGTCTCCTTTAGGTAGTTTGCAGGGAGTTAGGGGTCTCCTTTAGGTAGTATACAGGTGTTAGGGGTCTCCTTTAAGGTAGTTTGCAGGCAGTTAGGGGCCTCCTTCGGTAGTATACAGGTAGTTAGGGGCCTCCTTTAGCTAATGTGCAGGAAGTCAGGCCCCCCCCCCTTTAGCTACTGTGTAGGTAGTCAGGGCCCTTTAGTATTTAGGTAGCCAGGGGGCCCCCCTTTTTAGTCAGGGCCCCCCTGTGGTAGTCGGGGCACCCTTTAGTATTTAGGTAGCCAGGGCCCCTTTGTAGTCGGGGCGTCCCTTGTAGTCAAGGGGTTCCCTTTAGGTAGCCAGGGCCCCCCTTGTAGTCAGGGGCCCCCCTTTAGGTTTGTCAGGGCCCCCCTGAAAGGGAGTCGGGTCCCCCTGAAGGTGCCAAGGGCCCCCCGGTAGGTAGCCAGGGCCCCCTGGAGATAGCCAGGGCCCCCGGAAGGTAGCCAGGGCCCCCCTGAAGGTAGCCAGGGCCCCCCTGAAGGTAGCCAGGGCCCCCTGAAGGTAGTCAGGGTCCCTGAAGGTTTGCAGGGCCCTCTGAAGGTAGCCAGGGACCCTGTAGGAAGCCAGGGGACCCTTGTAGGTAGTCAGGACCCCCTTGTAGCCAGGACCCCCTTAGTCAGAGATCCCTTGTAGCCAGGGGCCCCCTTGTAAGGGCCCGGGGCCCCCTTGTAGCCAGAGCCCCCTTGTAGCCAAGCCCCCCGCTGTAGTCAGAGCCCCCCCCTTTTGTTAGTCAGAGCCCCCCCCTTGTAGTCAGAGCCCCCCCCTTGTAGTCAGAGCCCCCCCCTGTAGTCAGAGCCCCCCCCCTGTAGTCAGAGAGCCCCCCTGTAGTCAGAGAGCCCCCCTGTAGCCAGGGCCCCCCTTGTAGCCAGGACCCCCCTTGTAGCCAGGACCCCCTTGTAGTCAGAGCCCCCTGTAGTCAGAAGCCCCCTTGTAGCCAGGACCCCCTGTAGTCAGAGCCCCCCCTTTTAGCCAGGACCACCCTGTAGTCAGAGCCCCCCTTGTAGCCAGGACCACCCTGTAGTCAGAGCCCCACTTGTAGCCAGGACCACCCTGTAGTCAGAGCCCCCCCATGTAGTCAGAGCGCCCCTGTAGTCAGAGCCCCCCCGGTAGCCAGAGCCCCCCGGTAGTCAGAGCCCCCCCGGTAGTCAGAGCCCCCCGGTAGTCAGAGCCCCCCCGGTAGTCAGAGCCCCCCTTGTAGCCAGGACCACCCTGTAGCCAGAGCCCCCCCTGTAGTCAGAGCCCCACTTGTAGCCAGGACCACCCTGTAGTCAGAGCCCCCCCTTGTAGTCAGAGCCCCCTTGTAGCCAGAGCCCCCCTTGTAGCCCGAGCCCCCCGGGTAGTCAGAGCCCCCTTGTAGCCAGAGCCCCCTTGTAGCCAGAGCCCCCTTGTAGCCAGAGCCCCCCTTGTAGCCAGAGCCCCCCCTGGTAGCCAGAGCCCCCCCTGGTAGCCAGAGCCCCCCTGGTAGCCAGAGGCCCCCCTTGGAGCCAGAGCCCCCCTTGGCGCCAGGCCCCCCCGTGTAGCCAGAGCGCCCCTGGTAGCCAGGACCACCCTGGTAGCAGAGCCCCCCCCTGTAGTCAGAGCCCCCCCTGGTAGCCAGGGCCCCCCTGGTAGCCAGAGCCCCCCCTGTAGCCAGAGCCCCCCCTGTAGCCAGGGCCCCCTGTAGGTAGGCAGGCCCCCTGTAGGTAGGCAGGCCCCCCCCTTGTAGCCAGAGCCCCCCTTGTAGTCCCGCGCCCCCTTGTAGGTAGTTTTAAAAAAAAAACAACAAATCATTACCTGGCTCGGCCCCCGCCCCCTCTGCGCTGCCGCCGGCTTCCTTCCGTCCTGCATAGGCGGCGGTGAAGTGACGTCAAACCCCGCGCCTACGTCAGCAGTAGGGGCCGGCGCCCGGCAGGTTGAAGACCTAACGCCTTCAGCCTGCCGGGGAGATCAGCGGAGCGCAGCGCTAGTGGCGCTGTGCTCCGCTGACACCGCGCAGCCCCGGGAGTCGGGGACATTAGTCCTCGGCTACTGGGCCGGCCTCTGGGCGCTCGGGACGCAGGTACCGGGCGCTCAGGGACCGGATGCGCGGGCTGGGCCCGGGGAGCGACGGCACTGCCTCCGGGGCCCACAGCGGCTCGGGGGGGCCCACCGGGGGATCCCCCGGTCCCCCGGCGGCCCAGTCCGAGCCTGCCCCCTTGTTGCCAAGTAGATGCCCCCTCTGTAGCCAGGTAGGTGCCCCCCATCTGTTAGCCAGGTAGGTGCCCCCCTTTGTTTGCCAGGTAGCTGCCCCATTGTTGCCAGGTAGCTGCCCCCATTGTTGCCAGGCAGCTGCCCCCATTGTTGCCAGTCAGAGCCCCCCATATAGCTAATAAAAATAAAATAATAAAATCCACTTACCTCACCAGGCTCCTGAAGCACGGCCGCTCCGGACGATCTCCTCAGCGGCGCAAGGGGAAGTGAGAGCAGCCGCGCGTCACTCCCCTGCAGCCGCGCGTCACTTCCCCCTGCGCCGCTGACCTGTATGTGTGGCGCACACACCGGCACCGGACATACAGGGGGAGGAGGGAGGAGAGGAACGATCCCTCCTGCCTCCTCCCTGCACAGCGAGACTCCGGGCAGGTGAAGCAGGCGCAGCGGCCGCTTCACCCGCCTGTGAGAACGGACCGGCGGCGCCAGAGTAGCGCACTAGCGCTACTCCGGCGCCGCGGCCATTTAAAGAACCCCCGCCCCTGCTGGCGGCAGGAGAAATGCCAACTCTGCCTTAAGGGCGGGAGGGGACCCCAAATAGCGGGACCCCCCCGCCAAAAACGGGAGAGTTGGCATGTATGGTTAATATATTCAGGCACATTCTACAATACTGATGTGCACAAAATAATGGCGCATGGGCGCCAAAAATCACACATGTTGCCCTAAATGTTTAGAGACCACTGTTCACTTATACTCTTGCATTTACTGCTAAGGTGACATAAGCTTTAGGTTGTGTTTGAATCATGGTCTCTTGATTTGAGGGGAGGTCTGGGTTGAGATGGTTTATTATGGCAATCACTTCTATGTATTACTGTGCACATTTTTAGATGTTTTGCCTTCTAGAAAAATATGGATTTAATAAAAGGAATAACACTTTTTGTTATAAATCTTTAGATGTTCATGTGGTTTGGATGTGTAGATCATATAGTAACTTGCCTGCTTTTTTCTGTATTTTCATAAACAGCATCTTCTAATGGGCAATCTGTAAAAGGATAACCTACACAAACAGGCCCCCTACTACCATGTGCCAATTACAGTATAAGCATAGTTGCCAACTTTCGAAAATGAAAAAGCAGGAGAATCTAGTGGGCGGCGCGCGTAGCGCGGCGCGGCAAAAATTTGCATGGACACGCCCAGCTTGTTGGTATGCCGCCCTTCAAAAAAGCCAAAACCCACTCACCTAAACTGCATAACGGCTTTGGAAGAAAGCCAGGTAGATGCCCTTATAGCCAGGTAGTAGCCCCCCATAACCAGGTAGTGCCCCTTTACAGGCCGGTAGATGCCCCCTTGTAGCCCAAGTAGATGCCCCTCTGTAGCCAGGTGGGGCCAAATTTGTAGCCAGGTAGGTCCCCCCCCATTGTTACCCCAGGTAGGTCCCCAATCTGTTAGCCAGGTAGGTGCCCCATCTGTTAGCCAGGTAGGTGCCCCATCTGTTAGCCAGGTAGGTGCCCCATTGTTAGCCAGGTAGGTGCCCCCATCTGTTAGCCAGGTGGGTGCCCCCATTGTTAGCCAGGTAGGTGCCCCATCTGTTAGCCAGGTAGGTGCCCCCATCTGTTGGGCCAAGGTAGTGCCCCCATCTGTTAGCCAGGTAGTGCCCCATCTGTTAGCCAGGTAGTGCCCCCTCTGTTGCCAGGTAGTGCCCCCTCTGTTGCCAGGTAGTCCCCCCTCTGTTGCCAGGTAGTTGCCCTCTCTGTTAGCCAGGGTAGAGCCCCTAAAGCTAAATAAAAATCATAATAAAATCCACTTACCTCACCAGGCCTGCAGCGTGGCCGCTCCGACCGATCTCTTCAGCGGCGCAGGAGGAAGTGAGAGCAGCCGCGCGTCACTCCCCTGCAGCCGCGCGTCACTTCCCCCTGCGCCTTGACCTGGTATGTGCGGCGCACACACCGGCGCCGTACATACAGGGAGGGGGGGAGGAGGGAGCGATCCCTCCTGCTCCTCCCCGCACAGTGAGGGCCCCGGGCGGGGTGAGCGGCCGCTGCGGCCGCTGCACCCGCCTGTAGGAGCGGTTCCCCCGGCGCAAGAGTAGCGCACCAGCGCTACTCTTGCGCCGCAGTAATTTTAAAGGACCCCCGCCGCCTGCAGGCGGCGGGAGAATGCCAACTCCCCCGGGAGGGGACCCCAAATAGCGGGACCCCCTCGCCAAAAAAAGGGGAGTTGGGGATGTATGAGTATAAGGCCTGGTTCACACGGCTTATTGCCAGCGTAATTGCGGGGACGGATTCCGCCCCGCACTTACGCCGGCAGCCGTGCAGGGGGGGGGGGGCGCGGGGCCGGCAGCTCGCCGGCCCAATAGACTCATTATCAACGGCGCCTACACGACGTAAATAATGTGCATGTCAGTTTCTCCCCATCCGGCAGATTCGCCGAGCAGGGAGGAGAGACGGAATCCACTGTTCTCTATGAGAACTGTGGATTACCATAATGACTGAGACGAAATTGGAGCCGTACTGCAGCGCAAATCCGGCTCCAATCCACGCCCAAATAAGCCGTGTGAACATGGCCTAAGAGTTTTAATACTGGGCACCAGAGCCCAATTGCAACTGCCGCTAGTGTCCCCTTTGTAGCTAAGCCGCTGAGCATTATGTGGTATAGTGTAGTTCAGTCAAAAACGGTACACTGAACATGGGATTGGTGTAGACTATATAAAGGTACTCACTGAGAAAAAAATTGCCTAAAACGTAACTTTTAATTAAAAAATTTTTAGAAAAAAAATGCTCTCTCACAAGGTAAATTATATACAATGAGGACAATCCGTCTGCTCCAAGGCCCATACACGTAGGGTTAGCACAGGTAAAAGTGACATCCGTCTGCTCCAGGGCCCATACACAGTAGGGTTAGCAGAGGTGCAGTGACATCTGTCTACTCCGTAGCCCCATACACGTAGGGTTAGCAAGGTGCAGTGACCTCCGTCTGCTCCGGGGCACCATACAGAGTAGGGTTACAGGGTGCAGTGACATCCGTCTGCTCCCGGGCCCCACACACAGTAAGGGTTAGCGAGGTGCAGTGAATCCGTCTGCTCCAGGGCACCATACACAGTAGGGTTAGCACAGGTACAAGTGACATCCGTCTGCTCCAGGGCCCATACAGAGTAGGGTTAGCAGAGGTGCAGTGACATCCGTCTGCTCGGGTCCCATACACAGTAGGGGTTAGAAAAGGTGCAGTGACATCGTCTGCTCCGGGGCCCCTTTCACAGTAGGGTTAGCACAGGGGCAGTGAACTCCGTCTGCTCAGGGCCCCATACAAAGTAGGGTTAGCTAAGGTGCAGTGACATCCGTCTGCTCCGGGGCCCCATACACAGTAGGGTTAGCAGAGGTGCAGTTGGACATCCCTCTGCTCCCGGGCCCCAATACACAGTAGGGTTAGAGGGTGCAGTGACATCCATCTGCTCCGGGGCCCCATACACAGTAGGGTTAGCACAGGTACAGTGACATCCGTCTGCTCCAGGGCCCCATACACAGTAGGGTTAGCCCGAGGTGCAGTGACATCCGTTGCTCCGGGGCCCCATACACAGTAGGGTTTAGCCAGAGGGGCGTGACATCCGTCTGCTCCGGGGCCCCATACACAGTAGGGTTAGCAGAGGTGCAGTGACAAACCGTCTGCTCCGGGGCCCCATACACAGTAGGGTTAGCAGAGGTTCAGTGACATCCGTCTGCTTTCCCGGGGGCCCCATACACAGTAGGGTTAGCAGAGGTGCAGTGACATTTCCTGCTCAAAGGGGCCCATTACACAGTAGGGTTAGCAGAGGTGCAGTGACATCCGTCTACTCAAGGGCCCATTACACAGTAGGGTTAGCAGAGGAGCAGTGACATCCGTCTGCTCCGGGGCCCCATATACAGAAGGGTTATCAGTACTGCAGTGACATCCGTCTGCTCCGGGGCCCCATACACAGTTTGGGTTAGCAGCGGAGCAGTGAGATCCGTCTGCTCCAGGGCCCAATACACAGTAGGGTTAGCAGAGGAGCAGTGACATCCGTCTGCTCCAGGGCCCATACACAGTAGGGTTAGCAGAGGAGCAGTAACATCCATCTGCTCCAGGAGCCCCATACACAGTAGGGTTAGCAGAGGAGCAGTGACATCCATCTGCTACAGGGCCCCATACACAGTAGGGTTAGCAGAGGAGCAGTGACAAACCATCTGCTTTCAGGGCCCCATTTCACAGTTGGGTTAGCAGAGGAGCAGTGACATCCGTCTGCTCCGGGGGTCCCATACACAGTAGGGTTAGCAGAGGAGCAAATGACAATCCATCTGCTACAGGGCCCCATACACAGTAGGGTTAGCAGAGGAGCAGTGACATCCGTTGCTTTCCCGGGGCCCCTACACAATAGGGTTAGCCCGAGGTGCAGTGACATCCATCTGCTCCAGGGCCCCCCTACACAGTAGGGTTAGCAGAGGTGCAGTGACATCCGTTGCTCTGGGCCCCATAACAGTAGGGTTAGCAGAGGTGCAGTGACATCCGTCTGCTACGGGGCCCCATACACAGTAGGGTTAGCAGAGGTGCAGTGACATCCGTCTGCTCCTGGGCCTCAATGAGTAATGTACTTGTTAATTAATTTTACCATATTTGTGGGATATACTTAGCCGCAGTAACGGGCCAAAGTATGCCCCACAAATATGTCGTGTGAACATACCCGATGATTGTAAAAAGAAGTGACCTGTCACTTCTCTACGGGCCGAGAAATAGAAGAGTATATGAGGCAGAGAGCTGACTCAACAGCGCTACTAAAGGCATATTGCGGCACATACCTGTGCGCGCCGCAATACGCTGTCTGAACATACTTGTAACGATTCCAACCCGGGTGGCTGGGTTGGGCGGATCCTCTGGGCCCACCGCGGGCCCAGATGGTAGATGCAGGCGGTGGGTAGCCGAAGTGCAGGTCTGGATTGACGGTACAGGAACGGAGACAGGGCACCGCAGGTGTAGCCGTTAAACGTACGCACAGTCCAGGGAGGTAGCCGGTGAACGTACGCACAGTCCAGGGAGGTAGCCGGTGAACGTACGCACAGTCCAGGGAGGTAGCCGGTGAACGTACGCACAGTCCAGGGAGGTAGCCGGTGAACGTACGCACAGTCCAGGGAGGTAGCCGGTGAACGTACGCACAGTCCAGGGAGGTAGCCGTGTGAATCGTACGCACAGTCCAGGGGGGTAGCCGGTGAACGTACGCACAGTCCAGGGGGTAGCCGTGAACGTACGCACAGTCCAGGGGGGTAGCCGGTGAACGTACGCACAGTCCAGGGGGGTAGCCGGTGAACGTACGCACAGTCCAGGGGGGTAGCCGGTGAACGTACGCACAGTCCAGGTGTAGCCGGTGAACGTATGCACAGTCCAGGTGTAGCCGGTGAACGTATGCACAGTCCAGGAGTAGCCGGTGAACGTATGCACAGTCCAGGTGTAGCTGGTGAATGTATGCACAGTCCAGGTAGGTAGCAGACTACTGTATGATGCCAGGTAACAGCAGGTATAGGCAGGCTGGTGCAGCGGCAGATGTCCAGCAGGAACTGAGAAACGTGTAGGCAACGTACAAGAGAACCACAGCAAAGCAGCAACCAAGGGGTCAAGCTCTTATGCTGGATAAGACAACAACAAACTGACCATGAGCTGAGGGAGGAAGTTCCTTAAGAAGCCAGAGGTTACAGGTCACTGGGCAGGGCCAAGGTACTCTGACTCTTTAAATGTGGTGCAGTGCCGCGCGCGTGCCCCTAGAGGGAGTATGTGTGCGCACAGGACGCCAGGGAGCTGGAGGAAGCAGCGATGGTGATTCAGAGCTGCCAGCAGGAATGGCTACAGGAGTTGCAGGAGCCAGGACAGGTGGGTGCAAGGAGCCAGGGACACCAGGGGATGTTGCAGCAGCGGCCAGGACAGAGGAGACGCGGGCATGCTGTCGGTCCATAGCTGGGGCCGCGGTGTGAACCGTGAAAATACTATATTGAGAGTAACACATAGTTGCCAACTTTTGAAAATGAAAAAGCAGGAGACCTCAGTGGGCGGCGCGCTACGCGCGCCGCGCCAAAAAATTTTCATGGACACGCCCCACTTGTCGGGATGCCCCGCCCCGTCAAATAAAAGCCCCACCCCCACCACCAAACAGCATAACGGCGTTGGAAGAAAGCCAGGTAGATGCCCTTATAGCCAGGTAGTAGCCCCCCATAACCAGGTAGTGCCCCTTACAGGCCGGTAGATGCCCCCTTGTAGCCAAGTAGATGCCCCCTCTGTAGCCAGGTAGAGCCAAATTTGTAGCCAGGTAGATGCCCCCTTTTAGCCCGGTTGGGCCCCCATGTTTGCCAGGTAGTGCCCCATTGTTAGCCGGTAGGTGCCCCCCCTTGTTGCCAGGTAGGTGCCCCCATTGTTTGCCGGTGTGCCCCCATTGTTAGCCAGGTTGTGCCCCCTTGGTTGCCAGGTAGTGCCCCCATGGTTGCAAGGTGTGCCCCCATCTGTTTGCCATGTGCCCTCTGTTGCCCGTAGGGCCCCCCCTGTTGCAGGTAGTGCCCCCCTGTTAGCCAGGTAGTGCCCCCCTCTGTTGCCCGGGAGTGCCCCCATTGTTGCCAGGTAGTGCCCCCCTTTTTGCCAGGTAGTGCCCCTTTGTTGAGGGAGTGCCCCCCCTGTTTTCCAGGGAGTGCCCCCCTTTTTTGCCAGGTAGGCCCCTTGTTGCCCGGTGATGCCCCCCATTGTTGCCGGTGTGCCCTCTTGTTGCCAGGGGTGCCCCCATTGTTTTCAGGTGAGCCCCCCTTGTTTCCCGCTGAAGCCCCCTTTTGCCCGGTAGTGCCCCCTCTGTTGCCGGTAGGCCCCCTTGTTGCCAGGTGATGCCCCCTCTGTTGCCAGGTGTGCCCCCATTGTTGCCGGTGATGCCCCATTTTTGCAGGGAGTTTCCCTCTCTGGCAGGGGTGCCCCCCTTGTTGCCAGGGGAGCCCCCCTTTTTGCCAGCTGAAACCCCCCTTGTTGCCAGGTATGCCCCCCTTGTTGCCAGGTAGTGCCCCCATTTTTGCCCGGTGATGCCCCTCTGTTCCAGGTAGTGCCCCAAAATTTTTGCCCGGGAGTTGCCCTCTCTGTTGCCAGGTGTGCCCCTTTGTTGCCGGTGACCCCCCCAAAGCTAATAAAAATAAAAAAATAAATTATTCCTTACCAGGCTCCTGCGCCGGCGCTCCTGTCCGACTCTTCAGCGGGCAGGGGGAAGGAGAGCAACCGGCGCACTCCCCTGCAGCCGCGCGTCATTCCCCCCGCGCCGTAATGTTGTGCGGCGCACCCCCGGCGCGTACAACAGGGGGGGGAGGAGGAGGGAGCGATCCCTCCTGCCTCCTCCCCCCACAGGGGGGACGCGGGCGGGTGAGCGGCACTGCGGCCGCTTTACCCGCCCGTGGAGCGGCCCGGGGCGCAAGAGTAGCGCACCAGCGTACTTTGCGCACCCGGGGTATTTTAAAGGACCCCCCCCCCTGTAGGGGCGGGAGGGAAACCAACTCCCCCGGGAGGGCGGGGGGACCCAAAATGCGGGACCCCCCCCGCCAAAAACGGGAGAGTTGGCATGTATGGAGTAACATGGTCTATAAGGCTAAGTCCACACAGCAAAGTACAAATACTTTTCAGATTGTGAATCAGATTCCAACCTTTTTTTACACTTTGGTTTTTTTTTTTTAAAATTGGGGAGATTCTGCCACCCATTAAATTGAATAGTATAATAATCCACCTTTTTTTTTTGTAAAATGGGGGAAGAAATTCTGTTTTTAAGATTTTGCAAAGCAGTTGGTTTTGTGTAGTCTACAGCTCGGATTATCTATTGAGGTCTATGGGGATGGTTACAGTATTTTTTTTCGTGGATTTTAAAATCTGAAAACCACGTCAAAAACCGCTTAAATCTGACTGTAGATACCCTCTACTCTACTCATTTACGTGCTCTCCCCAAAGAGAAGCTTTATCCACTAGGACAAGGGTTGCATATTCATAGATTGGTTCAGGAGCCCGGTTGTGAGTTTTTCTCTGTTTCTTCTTGGGACCCACCAGTGAAGCGGATTCTTGGCGTCCACCAGTGGAACTGATTCCTGGGGCACGCAGTGGGTATTCTTGGGGGCCCCCCGTGGAGATGATTTTAGGGCCCACCAGTGGGATGGTTTTTTGGGGCCCCCAGGGGGATGATTCTTGGGGCCCCCCCGTGGAGTTTTCTTGAGGCCCCCAGTGGAGTTGATTCCTGGGACCCACCAGTGGGGATGATTCCGGGACCCCCAGTGGAGATGATTTGGGGGCCACCAGTGGAATGATTTTTTTGGGGCCCCCAGTGGAGTTGTTCTTTGGGTCCCCAGGGAGTTGATTCTTGGGGTCACCGTGGAGTTGATTCTTGGGGCCCCCAGTGGAGTTGTTCTGGGGCCCACCAGTGGAGTTTATTCTTGGGGCCCACAGTGGGTTGATTCCTGGGGCCCCCCATGGGTTGATTCCGGGCCCCCCAGTGGGTTTTTCTTGGGGGCCACCGTGGAGATGATTTTTGGGGACCACCCGTGGGTGATTCTTGGGGGTCACCAGTGGAGATGATTCTTGGGGCCCCCGTGGGGTTGATTTTTGGGGCCCCCCATTTTGGGGTGATTCTTGGGGGCCCCCCCCCGTGGAGATGATTCTTGGGGCCCCCCCATGGAGATGATTCTTGGGGCCCCCAGTAAAGTTATTCTTTGGGGCCGGGAAAGTTGATTTTCGTTCCCCCCAGGGGGGGGGGGGGGGGGGGGGGCGGGGCCCCCAATGGAGTTGATTTAGGGCCCACCATTTGGGTTGATTTTTGGGTCCCCCAAATTATTTTCCCAAGGGGCCCCCCAGCAGATCAGGTTAGGCGGGGCCCAAAAGGGAATTTCAGTGGGCCTGGCATGGGGACCTGGATTTCTCTTAAAAACCATAAAATCCGTGGTGGGCAAAATGAAAAGGCGGTATAAGCAAACAGGGCTATAGAGTGGGCCCCCGAATGAAATTCCCCTGGTGTAGGACCCATCCGACCTGAGTGGGGTTGATTCTGGGGGGCCAACCCGTGACGTTGATCCCGAAGAGGGCGTATTTTTTAGGTCGTGTGCCCCGGCACTAAACCCAAAACGCCCCCATTAAACCAATTAGTTTTCCCCGCCCCTTTCAATTAGTCACACCCCTTACAAAAGCCAGCCAAAAGAATTAAAAAGTTAAGAAGAAAACTAATTAAAGGGTTGGTACCCAAATTTTCCCGATGTTTTGGGGGAAAATTTTCTCTTCGGGTAGACGGAGAGCCGACAGTGTACATAAAATTAGATTTTTAAAAATAAAAGCCCCCGAGTTAAAAAGGGAAAAAGTTCCCCCCAAAAATTTTTTTTAATTCTTTTTTTTAACATTTTTATTTTCTGATTTAGTTTCTTGGGGGGGGGGGGGGGAGGGAAAGACACTGGGGCCTTCCATGGACAGGTCTCTAGTTAGATGGAAGGTCTAAAATTTTATAGGTGAATGGCCAGGTGGTCAACAGCTAAAGCCTGGGGGGGGCTCCAACAGCTGCCTTTTTGATGGGTTTTTTTTAATGGTGTTTTTGTGCAGAAAGGGGCGGTGACTAATATGTACATTGTGCTGTGCAAAAAATGGGATTTTTCCGCAAGTTGTGCAAAAATGTTCGCTCAAATTGTTGTGCTGACCTGCAAAAAAACACATTAAAAACGCATCAAAAAAGACACTGTGTGAGAGACCTCAGGGGGTTTTTTGTAGACCCCCAGCCAAAGGGTGCCGCCCCAGACACCCGCCTATATGGGTCCTATTCACACACAGAGAGCCCTTTTGATACTGAACCTATACAAACATCCATGGGCACATAGTTTATATATTGTTTCCCCTATTATTGATGGGCAGCTCCAAACGTCTGGGGTACCTCCCATTTTTGTAGGCACCCTTATAGTCTGTACCCCCCCTTATATGATAGACCTCCATATGTCGATACCTCCCCTTTTTTAGGCAGTCCAATGTCTGTACCTCCTATTATCGAAGGCGTCCTATAGTCTGTACCTCCCATTATACGATAGACGCTCCAATAGTCGATTTTTCCTATGTGACGCTCCTTTTGTTGATACCTCCTATAGACAGCTCATATAGTTGATACTCTATGATAGACAGCTCCATTAATTGACCCTCCATTATATGATAGGCAGCTCCATATAGTCTGATACCTCCTATGATAGAAGCTCCATATGTCTTATACCTCCCATTATTGAAGAAGTTCTATTAGTTGTATCCCATGATAAGACAGCTCCCTATAGTCTGATACCCCATGATAAGACGCCCATACATCTGTACCTCCTTTTTTGAAGACGCCCATATAGTCTGATACCCCCCTGATAGACGCTCCATTAGTCTGATACCTCCTACGATAGACAGCTCCATATAATCTGATACCTCCCATTATATGAGAGAATCTCCATATGTCTGATACCCCATGATAGCAGCTCCTATATCTGAAAATCAGTAGACGCTCCCTATAGTCTGAACCTCCTTGAAAGACGCTCCATTTAGTTGATCCTCCTATGATAAAACATTCTTTAGTCTGAACCTCCCATGATGAGGCTTTTGGTTTAAAACCCCCCTATGATGGAAGCTCCATATAACTGATACCTCCCATTATATGAGAGCTCTCCTATAGCTTATTCCCCCTTTCAGACAGCTCCATATAGTTGATACCTCCCATTATTGAAGACGCCCATATGTCTGATAAAATCCCTTATAGACAGCTCCATATATCTGATACCTCCTTGATAGACAGCTCCTTGTTGAACCCCCTATGTTGACAGCTCCATATAGTTGATAAATCCCATTTTGTGGCACTCCTTGTCGATACCCCCCATTATATGAAAAGGGAGCTCCCTTTTGTCTGATCCTCCTCAAGACGCTTCAAAAATCTGTACCCCCCTTTATGATAGACGCTCCCTAAATCTGATACCTTCTTTTTTGATAGACAGTCCATATAGTCGATACCTCCCCTTTATGATAGACGCTCCTATAGTCTGATCCTCCTATTTTTGATAGACGCTCCATTACTTTCTGTACCTTCCCATTAATGTTGACAGCTCCATAAGTCTGATACCCCCAATATATGACAGTGACACACAGTCCCTATGTTGGCCCTATAACTGTTCCCCCGCCTTCCCCCTCCTCCCACCATTCCTAACACCCCCTCACTCAGTTTCACCGCCTCAGCCCCCTCAGTTTTCCCCCGCCCCATCCCCACTCCATTTCACCCGCCTCCACCCCACTCATTTCACCTCCCCCAGCCCCCCCTACGTTTCACCTGCTTCCCCCCACCATTTCACCCGCTCCCGCCCCCCTCCTTTCACCTCCCCCCAGCCCCACTCCCCGGGCCCTCCTCCCGCCCCCAAACACGTTAAACCGCCTCCACTCCCCCCACGTTTTCACCTGCCTCCAGCCCCCCACTCACTTTCCCTGCCTCCGCCCCCCGTCACGTTTACCTGCCCCCCAGCCCCCTCCGTTTTACCGCCTCCAGCCCCCGTCCGTTTCACCTGCCTCAGCCCACAGTCACGTTGCCCTGCCTCCCCTCCCGTCCGTTGCACTGCTCCATGCCCAATCACGTTTTTCACCTGCCCCCACTGCCCCAAACACGTTGCACTCCCCCGCCACATTTCACCGCCCCCCCAGTCAATTTCCCGCCTCCCATCACATTTTACCTGCCCCCCGCGTCACATTTACCTGCCCCCCCCAGTACATTCACCTGCCCCAGCCCCGTATACTTCCCGTCCGAAGTGCGGGAGGCCTCGGTCTTCTTTTCTTCGGGGCCTCCGTGCGTGTGGGGTGGGATGGCCCCGCTGTCCCTCTCTCTTCCCGGAAGCTTCCCCTCTTCGTAGCGGGCCGCGCTGTTGGGGAGAGGAGGAGGGGGCAGCGCAGCCCCCCCTTCCCAGCAGCGCACCCGGCCCCTGAGGATTCAGGGGCACAGGCAGCTTGTGATGTGCCTGTATTAAACGGGGGGCCCCGGAAGGGAAAGTGTAGTCCCTACCGGCGCCCCCGGGGCCGCTGGCTCTGCAAAAAAAAAAAAATCCCCCCGCTGCCACCATGAAAATTTTAATAGCGGCGGCAACCTCTGCACCCCCACCCCCCCACCGCTCCGACCACTGGAGGGGGGGGGGGGTTGCCTGTAGGAAAATAGAAAAAAAAAAAAATTTTAAAAAAAATCCCGCTGCGTGCCGCCCCCTAACAGGCGCCGGGCCCCCGGCACGTGCCCCCGAGTGCCTAGTGGGAAATATGCCCTGTTCTTGGGGTTTCCCCCGTGACGTTGATTCCTGGGGTCCCCAGTGAGTTGGTTTTGGGGTCCACCAGTGCGTTGATTTTGGGGTCCACCAGTGGCGTTGATTCCTGGGGTCCACCAGTGGCGTTGATTCCTGGGGTCCACCAGTGGTGTTAATTCCGGGGGTCCACCAGTGGTGTTAATTCCGGGGGCCCATTAGTGGAGTTGATTATTGGAGCCCACTCTACAACTACTGTACATGACTCTTGTTTTCTCTGTCTTCCTCCCTGAAAAACAGCCCCAAGCCTGCCATACCTAGAGGCCCACTGGGGCTTCCTCTACTCCCCTGTGGGCCAGTCCGAACCTGCTTACATATATACACATTGTCAATTTATTAAAAAAGGTGAGTTATGGTATACTAGTTATGAATCTTTATGCATATATATAGTGCTGATGTTTTCATACAGTATGTATGTTTTTTTGGGCCCCCCACATGAATCTTCCCCGGGCCCCCCAAAATGCAAAACTCGCAGAACATCCTGTAACCTCCAATTCAAGGGTTTTTTAAAAATTTGCAGTTGCAAAAAAACAAAATGAAAAAAAAAAATTTTTCCCGCTCCTTTAAAGAGAAAACAAAATTGTGCACGATGTATCTGGCGCTGCGGCTGAAGAATACGCTCCGACTATAGAGGTGCCAAAGCAAAAAATTTCAGCAGCTTGTGCCTCTATTTTAAAAGGCAAATATTTTAAAAATGTTAAATTTCTTAGGGGTTCCCCCTGTAATGTCTTGTTCTGCAAGGAGCTCGTGCTTTGATTCATCGCTGGCAGTGATAAGAATAGAATGGAGGAGGCTTTGTCTGCAGCCAGCTTTTGGGTAGTAAAAGCGCTGACCCTCCAAGGGGAAAAAAGCCTGGGTTTTGTAGGAATGTCACATGATTTCTACGGTGAGACAAAAAGGCTTCATTATCTAATTAACCCTCACCCTATTTTACGTATGTAGTCAGGAGCATGGAGCGGGCGTACTCACTGAGCCCCTCCTACATGGAGGTTAAAGGGTATTACTGCCGGACGTTCTGCGTTCATCCTGGATCGGGGATAGCTTAGATTCCGCCATTTTAACTTTTAAGATGCCGCAGTGACCACAGTGGCAGTATTTAAATGGATGAGGAACGGTCTCCATAATGGGGGCCCTTATGAAACCCTCCGTAGCTGCCATGTTAAGACTTGGATTTAATAGGACAAGGACATTTGGCAATATAGTCATATTGCAGAACAGTGTACGAGTGATTGCTCCCCCTTGGCTAAAAGTACAAGTAAAAAAAAAAAGTTTGAAAAAATAAAATACATTTTATAGTTCAAACCCCTCCCTTTTTGCTATAAAAAAATTAAAAAATAATAAAAAAAAAAGTTCAGTATCATACTTGGTATCAACGCATCCGTAAAGTTCTGATCTATTTAAATGGGTGAGGAACGGTCTCCATAATGGGGGCCCTTATGAAACCCTCCGTAGCTGCCATGTTAAGACTTGGATTTAATAGGTAGGACAAGTACATTTGGCAATATAGTCATATTGCAGAACAGTGTACGAGTGATTGCTCCCCCTTGGCTAAAAGTACAAGTAAAAAAAAAAAAGTTTGAAAAAATATAAATAATTTTTATAGTTCAAACCCCTCCCTTTTTGCTATAAAATTTTTAAATAATAATAAAAAAAAGTTCAGTATCATACTTGGTATCACGCATCCGTAAAGTCTGATCTATTTAAATGGGTGAGGAACGGTCTCCATAATGGGGGCCCTTATGAAACCCTCCATAGCTGCCATGTTAATACTTGGATTTAATAGGACAACTACATTTGGCAATATAGTCATATTGCAGAACAGTGTACGAGTGATTGCTCCCCCTTGGCTAAAAGTACAAGTAAAAAAAAAAAAGTTTGAAAAAATAAAATAAATAAATTTTAAAGTTCAAACCCCTCCCCTTTTGCTATAAAAAAATTTAAAAATTATAAAAAAAAAGTTACACATAATTGGTATCGCCGCATCCGTAAAGGTCTGATCTATTTAAATTTAAAATCTTTTATCCATTATAGTGAACAGTGTAGCATGCGAGATCAAATTAAGATCCTTCCCTTCATGCAGTGGATTTTTTAATTCTTGTAGATATATTTGAGTTGGATCATGTGTCAAAATCTCATGTGGGTTGTCATCACTGAACAGATCTATGGCCATGGTTACGTGGTCACCCGCATCCTGTATGACTATATTGCCCCATTTGTCACTGGCTTTATTTGTAATGTATTTTCTCTTTCCCAGTGCACAGGGTGCATCGCCCTCCTCTAAAGTAAGTGTCATGCCGCTGAATGGGAATGCCCACACAAATCATGGTCCGTATTGAAGACCGCAGCACACTTCATGACTGATAAACTGTTGATTACATTTGGGAACTGGATGGGATATGATGTCCCATTGTCCATTATTGGCATTGATGCAGATGGACAGATTCCAGATTGTATTTGGAATATTGGAGGAGGCTGTAGTTTGTGCAATGTAAGGAGGATGTCCCAATGATGGAATATTAACTGATACAGAGGAAGATTGTGCATCGACACCAGAAATTTGTGGCAATACATTTACGATTCTTGCGGGGACATCTTGTATCGTACTTTTTGCAAATTCTTGTCTTCGGCCTTTTCCCTTCTTTCCAGTAATCTTTCTTAATCTGCTGTAATAATTACTCCGTGGCTGCGCCTCCTCCAGAGTATTTTTTAGATTCCTCTGCTCCTGCCTGGGAAAAAAACCCAACATTTTAGGCGACATGTCCGAAAATTGGCATCGCTGCGGCAGATTTTAGGTGCATCTAATCAGTGCAAAGTGCGCATGAAAGTACGATCCTTTCAAAAATCTGGCATCAGGTATACCTTGCATAGTAAACCTAATGGGGCTAAAAAGGTGCATTGCGCAATTGTGGCGCATAGCGTATCATTGCTAATGCATGAAATGCGCCTATCGAGGCGCATTGCGTAACGTAGGCGCATAACATATCAGTACTAGTGGATATAATGTGCCTCAATAGGTGCATTGCGTTATGGAGGCGCACAGCGTATCATGGCTACTATATTTAAAGGGGTTGTCTCACTACAAGGATTGCTTTTAATGTTAAAGATCTTGCAAACACAAGTCACTTTGCAATACATGTCCATTAACAGTGTCCTACCTATTCCTAGATATCCCCTCTTGTATGGGCTGCATCAGCTCCTCAGGTCGCTATAGCTACAGACCTGTTTGATCTCTCCTGATAGGCTGCCAGCACTGGTTGCTATAGCTACAGACCTGTTCCATCTGTCATGATAGGCTGCCAGCACTGATCGCTATAGCTACAGACCTGGCTTCTACTGCAGCATGGTAGAAGCTAGTAACACACCCCTGAATTCAAAATGAAACCAAGAAAACAGGACTGAGGTCAGATGAATCAATGTAGTGAGACAACCTCTTTAATGCACCTTTTTAGGCACATTACAATGTGTCGTGCCCGGTGTATAATGTTATATAAATGAACTATAATATACCAACATTAGGCGCATTATACACCAGGCACGACACATTGTAATGCGCCTCGTTTTGGTATATTACAGTTCATTTATATCGAGAATATGAATTAAGAGTATTTTTGCCGCAAAACAGACCAAAAAAAAGGGGGCTTGAGTACTGGCACATGTCGCTCTTTGTGTCCCCATTAAAAAATAGAATATAACGAGGTTGGATTTATCTCTAAAAGGTAACAATAAAAACTATACTTTTTTGCGCAAAAAACGAACTCTCACTTAGGTCCATAGATCAAAAAACAAAAAAACGTTATTGGTTGCAGAAAATGCCGCTGCATGCAAGTTTTAAAAAAAAGCAGCGAAAGTTTTTATTCTTTTAAAAGTACAAAAACATAATGAAAACCCTACAAATTTGAATCATACCGACCTGCAGAATACAGATAACTTGTCACTAATGCCGGAAATTGAACTACAACAAAATGAAAACCTGCAAAAATTGCAAAATTTTGTTTTCTTTTTTCGTCGTTCCACCCCACATAGACTTTTTTGGAGTTTTCCATTACATTATATGGGACAATAAAAAAGTAAATTGTGTCACACAAAAAACAAGCACTCATACAAAAACAAAAACTTATAGCTCTTGGAAGGTGGGGAGGACAGAACAAATGTGGCGTAAAGAAAATTGCTGCGGTGTTTAGGGGGTTAAAGCTGGGGCTCTGGTTTGGTGACCCAAACAGAAAGAGATGACATTAGAAGCTACTCCTTGCTTTCCTGTCACTATCCGAGTCTTTCCAGTCGGTAGAGAGAAGCATCTGACTCCTGCAGCCGGTTCCATTACGGGGGTGACCTGTACAGCAGAGCTAAAACACAACCATAGAATTTCAATTTGCAGATATATTTTTGTTGGAAATCCTGGTAGAATGTAGAGTGGAGGCTCTAGATGTCTCCAGAGCACCGGGAAGGGAAATAGGAAGAGAAAAAGCCCAGGAACCTGTGAAGGACTCAGGGCCGAGACTTGAAATTCAATAAATCTTTCACAACCTACATCAGTTATTAATCTTGTTTTCAACTCGCGGTATTCCATGTACACCAGCCAGATTATCACTGTTACCCAGTGCATGTACAGAGATCCCACAACATACAATATTAATTGGTTCCAGGATGACCATTGTATATTGAAACCATAACTCTATGAAAAACTGGAAATTGGTTCCAAAGCCCCAAAATGTCCTCAACATATTGCAACATAAAGATTAAAGAAAATGAAGCAGGTACTAATCCAGATAAAGCGCCTTCTCCCATATGACATCAGAAAGAGCTGCTGGAAATCACTTTTTATGCTATGGACAGGAGCTCCTTTGGGTCATGTAATTTATACAAAATAGACCAGAAAAAAAGAAAATGCGTCCCTCACCTGGTTCCCAAAGGAGCCGCTCATCCTGGTACATGTAAGAGCAGTACAGGACAAGTAATACCACACTGTACTGTAGAGAGGCGCTCTAGACCATCAATCATTGCATGCACCTCACTAATACATGTAAGAGCAGTGCAGGACATGTAGTACCGCACTGTACTGTAGAGACGCGCTATAGACCAGCAATCACTGCATGCACCTCACTAATACATGTAAGAGCAGTACAGGACATGTAGTACCGCACTGTACTGTAGAGAGGAGCTATAGACCATCAATCATTGCATGCACCTCACTAACACATGAAAGGGAGAAAGTACAGGACATGTAGTACCGCATGTACTGTAGAGAGGGGCTATAGACAACTAATCCACTGCATGCACCTCACTAACTTTGTAAGAGCAGTACGGGGACATGTAGTACCGCCACTGTACTGTAGAGAGGGGCTATAGACCACTAATCACTGCATGCACCTAAATAATACATGAAAGAGCAGTACAGGACATGTAGTACCGCACTTGTACTGTAGAGAGGGGGCTATAGACCGCCAATCACTGCATGCCCCTCACTAAAAACATGTAAGAGCAGTACAGGCATGTAGTACCGGCACTGTACTGTAGAGAGGAGCTATAGACCATCATCTTTGCATGAAACCTCACTAACACATGTAAGAGCAGTACAGGACATTAGTACCGCACTGTACTGTAGAGAGGGGCTTAGAACACTAATCACTGCATGCACCTCACTAATACTTGAAAGGGAAGCAGTCCCAGGACATGTATTACGCATGTAGTTAGAGAGGCGCTATGAACCCAATCACTGCAGGGCACCTCACTAATACATGTAAGAGAAAGTACAGGACATGTAGTACGCACTGTACCGTAGAGAGGCGCTATAGACCGCCCATCACTGCATGCACCTCACTAATACATGTAAGAGCAGTACAGGGACATGTGTACCACACTGTACTGTAGAGGGGTGCTATAGAGCCCCCCAAATCACTGCATGCACCTCACTAATACATGTAAGAGCAGTACAGGACATGTAGTACTGCACTGTACTGTAGAGAGGTGCTATAGACCGCCAATCAACCGCATGCACCTCACTAATACACGTAAGAGCAGTACAGGAGATGTAGTACCCGCACTGTACTGTTAGAGAGGTGCTATAGAACCCCCCAATCACTGCATGCACCTCACTAATACATGTAAGAGCAGTACAGGACATGTAGTACCGCACTGTACTGTAGAGTGGTGCTATAGACCGTCAATCACTGCATGCACCTCACTAATACATGTAAGAGTAGTATAGGACATTTAGTACCGCACTGTACTGTAGAGAGGAGCTATAGACCATCAATCATTGCATGCACCTCACTAATACATGTAAGAGCAGTACAGGATATGTAGTACCGCACTGTACTGTAGAGAGGAGCTATAGACCATCAATCATTGCATGCACCTCACTAATACATGTAAGAGCAGTACAGGACATGTAGTACCGCACTGTACTGTAGAGAGGAGCTATAGACTGCCAATCACTGCATGCACCTCACTAATACATGTAAGAGCAGTACAGGACATGTAGTACCGCACTGTACTGTAGAGAGGTGCTATAGACCAGCGGTCCCCAACCTTTTTTCTACCAGGGACCGGTTTGATGCACGACAAGTTTTCCACGGCCCAGTGGGGGAGGGTGCTTGGGGGCGTGGTTATTAGGGGCGGGGTTATGGAGGGGGTTGGATGTTTAGAATCACACACAAAAAAAAAAACAATAAAGTGTATACTGTGTCATTTCGGGGTATCGTATGAGGTAACCAGTATTTTATAACTGGAGACTGATTGTCAGCTCTGTGGGTCACTATTATATTAATAATGCTGACCCATAGAGCTGATAATCAGTCTGCAGTAATATTGATCAGCTCTGTGGGTCAGCATTATACATGTATATAGTATACATATGTAATCAGCTCTGTCATTATAGAGATATATGCCCCCTGTAATAATAAATATATCCCCCCAGTAGTGATATGATACATAGCTGCCCCAGTAGTGATAGTGATACATAGATAGCTGGCCCCCAGTAGTGATAGCTAGATGTCCCCCAGTAGTGATAGCTAGCTGTCCCCCAGTAGTGATGATAGCTGCCCCCAGTAGTGATAGCTAGCTGCCCCCCAGTAGTGATAGCTGTCCCCCAGTTATGATACATAGCTGCCCCCAGTAGTGATAGCTGCCCCCAGTAGTGATAGCTGGCCCCCCGGAGGGATAGCTGGCCCCCAGTAAAGATAGCTGGCCCCCAGTAGTGATATCTGCCCCCAGTAGTGATAGCTGGCCCCCAGTAGTGATAGCTGGCCCCCAGTAGTGATAGCTGGCCCCCAGTAGTGATAGCTGGCCCCCAGTAGTGATAGCTGGCCCCCAGTAGTGATAGCTAGCTGGCCCCCAGTAGTGATAGCTGGCCCCCAGTAGTGATAGCTGGCTGGCCCCCAGTAGTGATAGCTAGCTGGCCCCGAGTAGTGATAGCTAGCTGGCCCCGAGTAGCGATAGCTAGCTGGCCCCGAGTAGCGATAGCTAGCTGGCCCCGAGTACTGATAGCTAGCTGGCCCCCAGTAGTGATAGCTAGCTGGCCCCCAGTAGTGATAGCTAGCTGGCCCCGTGTAGGGCTAGCTAGCTGGCGCCCACTAGTGAGAGCTAGCTGGCCCCGATGAGTGAGAGCTGTCCCCCATGAGTGATTGCTGGCCCCCAGTAGTGATAGCTGGCCCCCAGTAATGATAGCTAGCTGGCCCCCAGTAATGATAGCTAGCTGGCACCCAGAAGTAGCTGGCCCCCAGTAGTGATAGCTAGCTGGCCCCCAGTAGTGATAGCTGGCCCCAGTAGTGATAATGTCCCCAGTAATGATAGCTAGCTGGCACCCAGAAGTGATAGCTGGCCCCAGTATTTGATATGCTAGCTGGCCCCCAGTAATGATAGCTGGCACCCAGTAATGATAGCTGGCCCCCAGTAATGATAGCTGGCCCCCAGTAGTGATAGCTGCCCCCAATAGGCAGCCAGGACAATTTAAAAAAAAAAAAAAGAAGAAAAAGAAGTCACTCACCTTTCCTGGATCCTCGGCTCAGCTCTTCCTCCCCCGCAGCTGACAGCAGCGAGCGGCGCGGGGGAGGTGACGTAACTGTGCATCACACTCCCTGCGCCGCTCATCGTTGCAGATGCGGAGCTCAGTGAGCGCCGCATCTACAGCGAGAGGGAAAGCAGGGGCGGTAATGCATCGCTCCTGCTTTCCCTTTAATGATGCAGCCGCACGATGTGTGCAGCTGCTAGGTCTGCGCGGCCGGATTATAGCGGCCGCGCAGACCAGATGCCGACTGCCGGGAGTAAAGTCACCGGGCAGCCGGCATCATGTTAGCCCGGGGAAGAGGACCGGCAGGGGATACGCTAGGCCCGGTGCCGGTCCGCGGACCGGCCATTGGGGAACCCTGCTATAGACCACCAATTACTGCATGTATCTCACTAATACATGTAAGAGCAGTACAGGACATGTAGTACTGCACTGTACTGTAGAGAGGCGCTATAGACCACCAATAACTGCATGCACCTCACTAATACATGTAAGAGCAGTACAGGACATGTAGTACCACACTGTACTGTAGAGAGGCGCTATAGATCACCAATCACTGCATGCATCTCACTAATACATGTAAGAGCAGTACAGGACATGTAGTACCACACTGTACTAAAGAGAGGCGCTATAGACCACCAATCACTGCATGCACCTCACTAATACGTGTAAGAGCAGTATAGGACATGTAGTACCTCACTGTACTGTAGAGAGGCGCTATAGACCACCAATCACTGCATGCATCTCACTAAGACATGTAAGAGCAGTACAGGACATGTAGTACTATACTGTAGAGAGGCGCTATAGACCATCAATCACTGCATGCACCTCACTAATAAATGTAAGAGCAGTACAGGAGATGTAGTAATGCACTGTACTGTAGAGAGGCGCTATAGACCATCAATCACTGCATGCACCTCACTAATAAATGTAAGAGCAGTACAGGAGATGTAGTAATGCACTGTACTGTAGAGAGGCGCTATAGACTGCCAATCACTGCATGAACCTCACTAATACATGTAAGAGCAGTACAGAACATGTAATATCACACTGTACCGTAGAGAGGCACTGCTAGACGGCAAATCACTGCATGCACCTCACTAATACATGTAAGAGCAGTACAGGACATGTAGTACCTCACTGTACTGTAGAGAGGCGCTATAGACCGCCAATCACTGCACTGGCACAAAAGTCCAGGTGGCCAGACAATAGAGCAGGACTCCACAAGCAGAGCAAATGCAGGAAAATCTCAGGCAAAGAGTGGAGCCAGAGGCTGGGCCTAATTGCTGATGAGCTCCACCGGGGAGAGTGCTCAGAGGATGGGGTTTAGGGTATGTTCACACGGCTTATTTTGGGACACATTTCGCCACCTATTGATTGCGTACTGCACTATAATATGAACGAAAAGCTCCCCAATCATTACGGTAATCCATAGATCTCATAGAGAACTATGGATTACGCCTCCTCTCCCCGCTCGTACAATACGATCGTATGCCTGGGCAGAGACGTGACAGAGTAATGACAGTCTATGCGGCCGGCGGGCTGCTGCCTCCCCCTCCCCCCCGTGCCGATCGGCGCAAGCTCCCGAACATCCGGCGTAATTGCAGGGCGTACTGTACGCCCTGCAATTAGCCATGTGAACATAGCCTAAGGAGTACGCGCCCCAGTACATCGTGTCTTTTGGGAGCTCACACTGATACGCGCGTACTCCTGCGGCGGGGGGGTCTCATTGACATTCATTACTCGTGGTGCGTATTCGCCACAAGTAATTGACATGTCACTTATCTCCCCGTGCCTACAATACGATCGTATTATATGAGCGGGGAGAGGAGGCGTAATCCATAGTTCTCTATGAGCGCTATGGATTACCGTAATTTCGGCACGCATCTCGCCCGTATTAGAGCGCAAATATGCGGCGAAATGCGTGCCGAAATTACGCTGTGTGAACATAGCCCAACTGTCACCTCACTGGATGGAAACAACAGTCAGAGCAGAGGCCGGATTCCAACTTCCAGGATCGAATGGGAAATTGCTGTCAGACAGAAAGAAGGGAGATTCGCAAATTATGACCCCCCTTTTTATGAGGGGCCTCCGGACCCTCTACGTGCCCTGTGGAATCTGGATCATCGGCACTGGAAACTGGACCGGCGGCGGGCGTGGCATCGGACCGGCAGTGGATAGTCAGAAAAATTTTTAGGAGCCGCCATCCTGAATGCCTCAGCTGTTGCCCTATAACATTCAGCCAGTTTGCACAGATCAGCAGTCAAAACCCGTACGTTCCTTATCTCCCAAGAATCCATTTTTTGGGGCCAGAGATTATATCAGGTCTCTTTCAAAACGAACTTTATTTGTGAAACAGAAACACAAATAGTCCCAGAAAGAAAACCTAAAATAAAGAGTGGCTCCAAGGGGACATGAGGGGCAAAAACGGAAATCCAGACAGACTGAAAGAAAACAAAAGTCCAGGTGGCCAGACAACACATCGTGGATTCAGCGCTGAAAACTTGTGAACATATCCTAATGGTATCTAGGAGGGTTGTGGATTTGTCGACACTGTCTGTCGGACTGACAGTCTTTCCATTAAGGGTATGTTCACACAACGTTTTTGATCCGTTTTTTTACCAGAAGAGAAACTGCATCCAAAAAACGTATCCAAAAACGCAGACGCATTTTTGGATGCGTTTTTCAATATATATACACAGTAAATGCTTCCAGCATTTTACATGTGTTTCAGATGAAGCCCAATAGAGGGCACTAACAGCATTTTACATGTTTCAGGTGAAGCCCAATAGAGGGCGCTACCAGCATTTTACATGCGTTTCAGATTAAGCCCAATAGAGGGCGCTTCCAGCATTTCACATGTTTAATCTTATAAATCATTTTTTATATGTATTGAATGAAATAAAAGCAGTTTTTTTAGTATGGAATGGGTGTTTATAGAAATTATAGAAGGTTTTACTAATAAATTTATTAATGTTTTAGATAGTTTATTATAGAATGTTGAGTGGTAATACTAAAACCACTCAACATTCTATAATAAACTATTTATCTAAAACTTCTATAATTTCTATAAACACCCATTCTATACTAAAAAACTGCTTTTATATTATTCAATACATATAAAAAGCATTAAACACATGTAAAATGCTGGAAGCGCCCTCTATTGGGCTTCATCTGAAACACATGTAAAATGCTGTTAGCTCTCTCTATTGGGTCAATAGGTTACTAAAGTTCAAATAGTTCTTCTAGATCAAATGAGACCTCTAGGTGCTGATTTAGTGTATTATACTTCAAATTTTAATCCAATGCGTTTTTTGGATGCGCTTTTGATAATAAAAGTGCATCCATAAAACGCACCCAAAAGTCTGTTGCGCTTTTGGATTAGTTTTTTGGGCTCCAAAAGCGCATCCCATTGTGTCCTCTGGGGATTTCACTTGCGTAAAACGCAAATAGAATTGGCATGTCAATTCTTAAAACGGATCCGAAAAACACATTGAAAAGACGTAAGTAAACGCGCAGCAGCGATCACTGGTCTGAACGGAGATGCGTGTTTTACATTGAAACCAAGGTAAATCACACTGCACATTGTTAGATCGTTTTTTTGGATCTGTTTTGGGTCCGAAGAAGGGATCTGAAAAACGTCGTGTGAACATAACCTAAGCCAACCGCTCTCAAACTAAGGAGTGCAGTACTACTGAATTTATTATAGGTCACAATAGATATGCACGGTGCGGCCGAGCTCCGATACCCTCACCTGGTCTCTCGCTATTTACCAGGCGCTACGGCTATATCTACACAGCAATGTGTAGATATGCATTAAAAACCGTTGTCGGTTTTCAGATTTGCCGTCGGCCCTGTACATTGAGGGCGACATGAACGGGGCTGAGCCACATATCTGACGTCTTTTCAGCCCAATATCAGGCGCAGCACCATTCAAACATGTGGCGCTTTCTATTGCGGGGGGTACGCGCAGGTGGCGGGGCGCACTAGAACTGTACAAAGCTACGGCATTTCTGGGCGCATTACTGCTTTAACAGGCAGAGCACTTTCAAAGTGGTTTACCTGAGCCAGAAATGTCGTACCAAGCGCTGGAATATGCCTGATTTAGGACCCTCTGTAGAGCAGGTTCATAAATCGGGCGCATTCTAGTCTATTATTAGGTGCATGAAATTTGGTGTTATCACACCAAATTTCATACAGGTCGCCCTGAATGTCTGGGAATCCGACGGCAATTCTGCTGAAGATCCAACAGGTCTGAAAATCCGCTGCAATCTGTCGGATTTTAATCACGGTCTACACAGCTCTGGTAACAGTCGGATTTTTTGGCAAATTCTAAATACTGAATCCGCAGAAAATCCAGTGCTGTGTAGACACAGCTTACCAATACTTACAAAGATGAAGGAATAGAGCTGTCACAGCACCATGGTAATTAGCAGTCATTTCTGTGCCGCTACCGCGTTTCGCCTACACGTATGGAAGCCTAATGCATTTTTTCTCTCCTTGTTAAACAATTTGGTCAATTGATGAGAGCAGACAACTGATTTGCTTATCTCAAGGATTAACAGGATTTTGCCTTTTGTTCATGAAAAGCAGCATGAAAGAGCCTTGGTTATAATAAGAACACTGACAAGGCTGGAAAGATTTGTCTATTATCCTGGGGTCACACTCACTGCATAGAAAAAACCTGAAGTACGTCACACGTGTTTTATGTGCACGGTGTAGCTATAGGGGGTGCAGAGGTAGTAATTGTTACCAGGAGCTGCAGCCTGAGGGGTTCAAAAGCTCCTCTGCCACACAGGGCTGGGACAAGGTATTCTAGTGCCCTAGGCAAATAAGGCACAAAGCGCCCCCCAAATAGAAATTTAAGCCCACTCCATTACTCCTTGCGCCCCCTTTTCCACTTGGGATGAAGTGGTGACCTAGGCGGTCGCCTACCTTTGCCTACCAATCGTCCCGGCCCTGCTGCCACATAACAGACACCAGTATTATAAATGGCAGGTGTGGACCAGAGCTCCAGTGTTACCCCCCTGATGACCTCAAATTCATAGGTCACATGATGCTGCAACCAAGCTGCATGCACAGCATGTGACCATAGAGGGCAGAGACTGGCAGCTGCATCTTGTGATCCATCACCAGTTAGGGGGGGAAACTAGAGCTCTGGCAGCGCTGGAACGGTGAGGATGGGAGAGGTAAGTATGGGTTAATTTTATATTTTGTCACAATGGGGGGACGGTTTTTAAAACTCTTGGAAAACCCCTTTGAACAGTGTAATCGGAGTCAGTGTTCTTAGGGAATGTCCGTTTTTTGAGCCGATTTTACTGACGGTTTTTGGGGTTTTTTTTGTTTTATTTGGGGATTCTAAAAGCTTTATTGACATAAATCAGGTAGAGTATAAGCATACAAGTAACAAAAGAGACTTGCAAAGTCCCAAACAAACAGTAAAATGGAATGAAAAATCATGAATGGTAATAAACAGATTCAAAGATATACAATAAGACTAAAAACTATAAAGTGAACAAGAGTGCAATATGAAAAATAGCAAACAAATCAAGCCTATAAGAACAACATCGGGAGCAAAGCCCCCGAAGCGAGCATTACTTTTAACCTGATAAAAATACAAAGGATTATTCATGAAATAACAGAAGGGTGATAAAAAGGGAAAGAAAAAAGAAAAGGTGGGAGGGGAAGAGGGAGGGTATGGGGGTGTGTATTCTCCCAAAGAGACCCTAAGCCGACACAACAGTAGCACTACTAGAATAGGATTCTCGTGGAATAGGCAGAATAGGTACAGCGCCAATCTACCGTAAAGAAGCGCAAAATGCCGGGGAGAGTTGGTAGGAGAGCCAGGTGGGTTTTGAAAGCAGTCTGTAAACCGGCCGTCAAACTTTAGAACTGACCTTAATGGAAAATCTGTGCAGTGGTCTGCACTGCACGGATTTTCCGCCGGACGTTTTTTTTCGACTGTTGGCGGTCCGAAAAACATAGAACATGTTCATTCTTCCGCCCGAAAACTAGGGAGACAATGAACAGGTCAATGCAAAGGGGGAGGGCTTTTCTCCGCAAACAGCATAGAAAAGCCGCCCCACATGGCCCCAAAACAGAGCAAATACCGGTCGGATAATCCAACCGGTAATTGCTCTGTGCCTTGGGGACGTGCCCTTATTCATAGCATACTATGAATAACAACGGTTATGTTTGAAACGCTTTAGCATGTTGGTTGTCTGTTGCCCTTGACATATGTTTCATTGTTGTATGGAATAAAAACCAAACTTAAAGGGGTTGTCTCGCTATAATGATTGGGTTTTAATTAAAAGATCTTTAAAAAACAAGCAGCTTTGCAATATATGTTCATTACAAATGTCCTACTGATTTTGAGTTAGCCCTGTTAGTAGGAGTGCATCAGCTTCGCAAATTTCTATAGCAGCCGACCTGTTGATCCTTATCTCACTGGCTGTCAGGTCTGTATGACTCATCAGCCTTTGAAGACAGGTCGGAGCAGAGAGCCCCTCCCGCACCGACAGTTTCTTTAGTGGAGGGAGGGGGAGGGACGACTCTGGCTTCTGTGTCCGTGCTGCCTGGATTAACCCTGTGTGTGCCTGCTTCCTCCTGCTCTCTACACAGATAGATGTGACAGCAGTGACCCTGTGTGTTACTATAATCATGATGTGTCTGTGGAACTGTCACTATACTAATAGAACAGATCAGGCATGTGAATACTTCATGCTCTGCTGTACTAGTGACACATCCTGAGTATAGTAACACTTCACAGCTGCCCTGTGTCTGTTCTGACAGGATTTGTTGTTGCTGGAGATGTGGAGACTTGTAAGCTAAGCAGGGGATATAGGAACACTTGCATCCCCTCTGCTCTGCTATTAGCATACAGCTTCACAGACCTCTCTACACTCATAGATCAGCCCTCTCCTGCAACAGACCTAGGCAGGCACACACAGGGTTAACTCTGGCAGCAAACCCCCTCCCCCTTGCTGTATAGAAGTTACTGAGCTGCCTGTGTGCTGAGGAGAGGGGGGAAGAGGGAGCAGAAGAGACAGACCAAGAAGCACGCCCCTCAATTCAACTATCAGGCTCACTGACAGGCTGAAAGCTTGTAATGAGACAACTCCTTTAACTTTGCTGGATACTACATTTTTGCTGTGAACTTCCGTTTTTGAGAAAAACCAATCCATGCAGGGTCCAGTGCTGCAATAGAGATGTCTGGGCTGGCTACTTGTTAGTTGTTGTGTGATAGGAAAACTAAGAGGGCAGTAGGAGTAGGCTCCCTACCGTCATGACAACCAGTCGGCACTCCGCAGTCATGTTGTGCAGGGGGTGGAGGGGGATCAGGGGCTGTTATTGAGCACCACAACATTTTCTAACCACTTACATGCCACAGTCATGTTGACCTTGACATGTAAGTGGTTAAACAACTGGATCAAAGCAGTCTTTGGTTCTGGCCCCTAATGGCAAATATTAGCTGTATTACCAAGCCAGCCCCCTCCATGAGGTTCAGCCTGTGACCCGATCCATACTCTTTTACCCATATGATGTACAGTTACGCCATATGCATAAACAGCGGTAGATTTCCAGCACGGCAATATCCAAAATTCATTTAAAATCATCCACATTAGGGCATTTTAAAAATAATAACACTCACCAAAAATAGGCATTATCAGCAGTGGTACAGAAATAGAGACATGAAGACAAGCTACGCGTTTCGGGCAACAACTATATGCCATATGTCGGGCAACAATTACGCCATATGTCTGTTCATTTACAACAGTTCTGGCAAGTACAGGATTTTGGTAAGATGTCAGGAAGGGTGCATGGGGTGGACTCGCTCGCTGAGCTTGCTCCATATGCAGGCAGGTGATGGCTGTTAGTTACAGGAATCAAGATAAGGCGATAATTCCAATGTCAGACTTTTACCCCTTTAGGTGTCACACTAAGGGATTTAACGACTGTGCTGTGTCCCATTAGGCCCTCCTGTAACAGGACTGCGGGGTGCCCACCAGTTTTCATGGCAGCCTGGGGCCAAATGAAGTCTTTCATGGCTCCCATCCTACTATTCCTATTTGCCCATTTTGGTATGGTGAATAAAGGAGAGCCATTAATGTACACTGTTCTGCAATATATTACAATTCTGCCCTCTAGAGATCATGTAACTTAGGGTGACTAAGGGCTTGTCCCCACTGCACGGATTTTCCGCCGGACGTTTTTTTAGACCACCGGCGGTCCGGAAAACATTCCACATGTTCATTCTTCCGCCCGTTTTTCGCAAACAGTGGAGAAAAGCTGTCCCCCGGCGGCCGTGTGCAAGGTCCGAAAACAGGGCAACTACCGGTCAGGATTTCCGACCGGTATTTGTCCTGTGCCGTGAGGACACGGCCTAAAGGTGCAAACAAAAAAAAAAAAAAGGTTTAAAAATATCGAAAATTATTTAATGTTCATAACACCCCCTTTGGTCATTATACAAATAAAAACATAAAATGTTAAACATAACTGGCCTGGTGTGTCTGATCAATTAAAATATAATATTATTCATCACGTAGGATGAATTCAGTCGAATAGAAACTAACGTCAAAATTAGATTTTTTTGGGTTACTTTGCATCTTTAAATTAAAATAAGAAGTGATCAAATAGCAGCATGTATCCCACAGTGGAACCAATGAAAACAACACTTTATCCCACAAAAAAGTGAGCCCCCACAAAGGTGCACAGGCAAATAAGTATAAAAGTTATTGATTTCAGAAAATGTAAATTTAAATTTTTTTATTATTTTTTTTAAGTAGTAAATCAGAATTAAAACTATAAACATTTGGGGCCTTATGTATGAAAACTGTGTAGCCGTAAGACTGTTTTTGTTGCCCATAGCAACCAATCAGAGCCCATAGCGACCAAACAGAGCCCATAGCAACCAATCAGATCTCATAGGAACCAATCCAAGCTCCTAGGAACCAATCAGAGCTCATAGCAACCAATCAGAGCCCATAGGAACCAATCCAAGCTCCTATGAAGCAATCAGAGCCCATAGCAACCAATCAGAGCTCATAGCAACCAATCAGAGCCAATAGCAACCAATCAGAGCCAATAGCAACCAATCAGAGCTCATAGCAACCAATCAGAGCCCATAGCAACCAATCAGAGCGCATAGGAAGCAATCTGAGCCCATAGCAACCAATCAGAGTTCATAGCGACCAATCAGAGCCCATAGCAACCAGAGCCCATAGCAACCAGAGCTCATAGCAACTATTCAGAGCCTATAACAACCAATCAGAGCCCATATCAACCAATCAGAGCCCATAGCAACCAATCAGAGCCCATAGCAATCATTCAGAGCCCATAGCAACCAATCAAATTTCATAGGAACCAATCAGAGCCCATAGCAACCAACCAGAGCTCAGCTTTCATTTCATATAGTGTGCTGGAAAAATGAAAGCTGAGCTCTGATTGGTTGCTCCGGGCTCTAAATGGTTGCTATGGGCTCTGAATGGTTGCTATGGGCTCTGAATAGTTGCTATTGGTAACAAAGACAGTTTTCATACATAAGGCCCTTGGTACTGCCACAATTGTACTGACCTGCAGAATAAATTTTCGGTTTTCCAGTACATTATAGCGTATGGTAAAGACTAGTACTAATAAAAAGAACATCTTGTCCTGAAAAAAACAAGCTCTTACATTTCTACGTAGATGGAAAAATAAAAAACTTTTGGCTCTTGGAAGTCAGGAGGAAGAAAGGAGCACAAGGTAATCAGAAATTGCTGCGGCAGGAAGAGGTCAAAACCTCAGGAGTAAAGAAGGTTCCTCATTGATGAGCCCTCGGTGCTCCCTCGGGTGCAGTGCAAGGAGTTAATGCTTTTATTTGATGGATCTGTTTTATCTTATGATTCACCTGAGAACCACAGGGATTAGAATAGACAGGTGGGAGGAATATCGGATAAGATTGGAAAAAGATATTACATAACAAATTCAAGAACATAGAAAAAATAATTCCTACACTTAAAGTAATATATACCGCCATCATGTGCGCAATGCAGAGCACAGCACTGGATTATAGAGGGGCTCTCCACTTTTTGATAGTGAACATATTAGGATCCCCCGATAGGATATAGGAAAGGGTGTTCTCTAACCCGCTAACGACTGCCCGTCAGCTGGTCGTCTGCAGCAATGTCTTTTGATATCGCTGCAGACATTGGGGTTTGCGGCTCCCGGCAGGGCCGTTCCGAGGGGCGGGCGATCGCCCGGGGCGCTAAGGCTCCCCTCACCCGAGGGGGGCGCCGCCAACCTCGCCGCCCCACAGTTGGCCTCTTACTGCCGGCAGCTGCATACACTTAGTGCAGCTGCCGGTACAGGGAGGAGGCAGGACGGATCGCTCCCCTCCTGCCTCCTCCCCTGTATGTATCATCGCTCAGTCAGAGCGCCGATACATACACAGCAGCATCGCAGGGGGCGCACGGCTTTCACCACGACCCCTGCGGCGCTCAGTCACAGCTCCCTTTCCAGGAGGCCCCGGGAACTGAGTGTAAGCGGTGTGATGACGTCACGCCGCTTACACTGAATCCCAGGACCTGGACCTGCCGCTGCAGGGATCCTGGAAAGGTAAGTAAGATTTTATTATTTTAAAATCCTTAGCTACAGGGGGCACTGGCTACAGGAGGGACACTGGCTACAGGGGGACACTGGCTACAGGGGGGGGACACTGGCTACAAGGGGGGGGGGACACTGGCTACAAGGGGGGGGGACACTGGCTACAAGGGGGGGGACACTGGCTACAAGGGGGGACACTGGCTACAAGGGGGACACTGGCTACAAGGGGGGACACTGGCTACAGGGGGGACACTGGCTACAAGGGGGGACACTGGCTACAGGGGGGACACTGGCTACAAGGGGGACACTGGCTACAAGGGGGGACACTGGCTACAAGGGGGGACACTGGCTACAGGGGGGGCACTGGCTACCAGGGGGGACAACTGGCTACAAGGGGGCAGCTGGAAACAGGGGACACTGGCTACAAGGGGGACACTGGCTACAAGGGCGACAGCTGGCTACAAGGGGGACAGCTGGCTACAAGGGCACACTGGCTACAGGGGCAACTATCGTGGCAACAGGGGCAACTATTGTGGCTGCTGGGGCTACTGTCTGGCTACAGAGGCAACTACTTGGGCTACTGTCTGGTTACAGGGGGGTATTACATGGCTACAGGGGCAACTGTCTGGCTATAGGGGCAACTATCATGGCTGCAGAGGCAACTGTCTGGCTACAGGGGCAACTATCATGGCTGCAGAGGCAACTGCCTGGCTACAGGGGCACCTGTCTGGTAACAGGTGGGTATTACATGGCTACAGGGGACAGTTATCTGGTGAAGCACTGTATTGCATTGTGGCGCATTATTTTACAAGGGGGGGTGGCGAAATTTCTTCATCTCGCCCTGAGTGCAATTTAGCCTAGGAACGGCCCTGGCTCCCGGAGCCGCAGCAGCACTGAGAACAGAGCTGTACTTCACAGTCCTGTTCCCAGCGCAGCCTCTGCAAGCCCCAGGGAGCGGGGGAAACCTTAAAGGGGTTGTCTCACTACAGGGATTGCTGCTTTTTCTGTTAAAGATCTTGCAAAAACAAGTCACTTTGCAATATGTGTCCATTAACAGTGTCCTACCTATTCCTAGATATCCCCTCTAGTATGGGCTGCATCAGCTCCTCAGGTCACTATAGCTACAGACCTGTTTGATCTATCCTGATAGGCTGCCAACACTGGTTGCTATAGCTACAGACCTGTTCCATCTCTCCTGATAGGCTGCCAACACTGGTTGCTATAGCTACAGACCTGGCTTCTTCTGCAGCCTAGTAGAAGCCAGTAAACACGCCCCTGAATAGAAAGGGGAACATTGATCCATATGGTATGGGATTGCCCGGTTTTGCAGGAGTATTGGCGGGGTCTACACAGTTTTTTAAATACGAAACTGGGCTTCCCCAATATGTGCCTGCCTGAGAATAGTCTACTCGGAATTGTGGAAGATTTGATTCCAAGTAAGGCAGACCGAACCCTCTACCTGTTATTGCTTTTCTATGCTAGGAAAACCATTCTATTAACTTGGAAACCGCCCAAGGTCCATCACTGGAACAGTGGAAGCAGCTGATTAATTGCCGAACTTCCCAGGTACAAGATTACATATGCCACCAAGGGCGTCCCCAAACGCTTCCATATGGTTTGGAGCAACTGGACGGCAGCTCAGACTGTGTGATTGACTGTGAGTACGGAAAGATGGGCCAGGGGCCGGCAAGTGTGAGTGGCAGAGTGATTGGTATGGTGTGGATGTGTGACACAAAGGCAATACATGATGGATGATATCCAGAGAAGGGTCTCAGCAAGATCTGGCGTATATCTCTTATTGTTTCTTTACCAATGTTTTCTTGCAGCAGTATTATACCAAGACCAAATAATGCAGTATGACTCATATGTGGTCTTTCTCAAGTAATATTGTGGAATAGTATGTAAACATCATTTTGATGATTATTGCATGTGGAACTGTATGTATTTGGGACCGAATCTCACTGCAATGCCTTGGTGTAATGTGTGAAACTGATGTTCGTAATGTTAAAATTGCAAAATTCTATAAATAAAACCTTTTTTTAAAAAAAAAAACACGCCCCTGAATTCAAAATTAAACCAAAAAAAAACAGGACGAATCAATGTAGTGAAACAACCCCTTTAACTCTTGGATTGCCGCATTTCGTGACTGCAGCACAATCAAAGAGCTTTCCTCTGCTCTGTCGGGTGATCGTGACCCGAAGGAGCATGGGGAATGGCTGCACAGTCAGCCCTGGGGACCTAGAGTAGCCCGGGACTGTCTGTGTAAGAAGCCAGCGATCAGGGCAGACTGTGTGCTGCCCTGACTGCAGCCTGTGTCAAACTGACACAGATTATAATGTATTAGCATATATGAATATGCTAATACATTACTAAGTATAAAAAAAGTTATCCCTTCATGGGACTTAAAAAAAAAAGTAAAAAAAAACATAAAAAGTGTATAAAAAAATAATAAAATAAAAATAAATATTTAATAAAAAATAATTGTGTATACATTGCACGCAGACACAATAAAAAACCCCTACACATATTAAGTATCTACATGACCGTAATAACCTGTAGAATTATTATAACACGTTATTAAGTGTGAAATATGAATGGTGTGAAAAAAACTAAAAAAAAAAAACTAAAAAAAGAACAAAAATGTCAAGAACTGTTGAAACACAGGGAGGCAAAAACTAAAAAAAAAAAAAAAAAAGTGCTGGTCACTAAGTACTTTTCAAGCGTTCGGCTTAAGGGGCTGAATCAAACTCCAGACCAACCAAATGACTCCTATTGGTTCATTAAAGAAACATTACTTGACATATTTTTTTTCAGTCCCATATCTCTGACGGGCGGCTATCTTCTCTGCGGAAATCATGAGGGACAGATAGCAATAACAATCCAATCCACAAATGCAAAATCCAGCACCACGAAAATAAAGTGGCTTAAAAAATATTCTCTTTACAGTATTTAACCATTAAAAATGGGACAACGGAAAGGAACAAAATAACACGCTTACGCTTTTCAAACCTATAGCGTTTCTAGATCACAGCGTAACAAAATTGTCCTTGTACGCCATATTTAAAACCAACTTGAACCAATCACTATGATTGTTTGCAATACATGGTTAATTGAGATAGCATACATTAGGCCATTTAGGAAGTGTTGCAAGCACTCATAGATTGGACTCTAGATCTGGAAAGGCTGTCTGACATCACATACCCCACAGCTAAAGCCACTCAGCTTTTCTATGATCCTGAATGTATGTAGTCACACAAGGTAAGCTGTAGAGAGCTGCATATCTTCCTGAACATAGCCAATGTGGGTGATTAACTGTTATGGGAATAAAGCGTGTTCTTCTCAGAACAACAAGTCATATTGTTTGTTGTGTTTTTGTTTTATTGCAAGCTTACCTTTTGGATTACGTCGGACCAATGGGACTACAACAACCCGATGTAGTATCTATAGCATACAATTTCTTTAATAAAATGATCACAGTGGAATTTTGTCAAAGGTACCAATATCCATGGACCTTCCCAACCTGATTGTACTTTTGCTGGTTTTGAGGGCAAAGGTGTAACTTCAAGCTCTTGGACCCTGGTGCGAAAAGTGAAATGGGGCCCCCCAGTTACCATGCACCATTTACAATGCTGGTATCTTATATGGCAGGAGGGCTTTTGGGCCCCCTTAGGCTGCTGGGCCCGTTAGCGACTGCTACTGCTGCACCCCCTGTAGCTACGCCCCTGGTCAAGGGAAGTACAGTGAGCCCTGACTGGAACCCAGCCCACTGTCTCTGCCTGTTTGACGTGCTGCCCTAGGCGGCAGACGCCAACTGGGCAACAGTCCCTGCGCTGCTAGAGTGCTGGGGCCGTCGGGATGAAGAATAGTCAGACAGTCCGGGTCAAAACCAATGAGAAACGCCAAGCCACAAAACGGAACCAAAGAGAAACCTTAAACAAGCCGGGGTCGAAAGCCAAACAGGAGCGAGGTACAAAATCAGAACGTAAGACAGGGTCAGGAAACAAGCCGAGGTCAGGTACACGGATAAACAAACAAGCAATAATCACAGGTATGAAGGCAGCCAGGAAATATCGCAGGCGCAGGGAGTTTAAATGTGATTCCCAGATACCGCCCCTGTAGCTGATTGGAGCGGTATCTGGGAATCAGGAGTGTCAGGAGTGGCTGGGCCTCTGTCACTCACAGAGCTGCCACCAGAATGTGTATCAGGGTGGGTCACAAATCAGCTGCTACAGAACGTTGTTCCCTGCAGACCGAGCGCCGCCTAGCCCTGACACGGACAATCTAGTAATAGAGATTCCTTCTCCCCAAAGACTTTTAGTTGTACATTTTTTTTTTTTTTTAAATTGAAGTATTTCATTTGTCTTTTCATTACTTTTGTTTTGTAATGTCCGTGTAAAGTAAAAATGAACTTATATCTTAGTTTTGCACTTAGTTTACAATAATGCTGGGTTTACATGGTGCATGGAGCACGCTCTTGCATATTTACCACATACTTTATTTCTCTTTACACCGATATCATGCAGAGGGGCTAAGGCAAGTCTTGGTTCCACCACACTTATTGAAAGTAACACAAATAATTGAAAGTAGCATATTTTACATACCTTTGGATTCCATGTCTATAGAAATAAACAATGTGCATTGCAGCACCTATTCTATGGAAACAATGGGGACCTGTAGATATTTTTATGTATATTTTGGTGCATAATACTATATATTTATATATGCTAAAGGGAAAAGCGCTACCTACTGGATGTAGTGTTCCTCAAGTCACATCCAACTCACTGAGCCTTGCAATGTGACTAGGACCACCGGCGGTCTAAAGAACTGTCCGGCGGAACACCGTCTGTAGATCCGGCTGAAAAACCTGTTAATTCTTCCGCCCGGTTTCCAGATGGAAAATTAACATTGGAGTCAATGTAAACCGCTCAGAAAGTGAGTGAGCGGTTTCTATCCAGGTTTTTGGCGCGGTTTTTGTTTTTTGCAAAAAAACAAAGTGAAGAATGATCCCACCTATAGTGGGTTTTGTTTTTGCAGGCCACTTTTTAACACAGGAAGGTCCTGCAAACCATATCCAGTTTCTGATGGAATAGGAGGCACCAGCATGCCTCCAGAAGCATACCACCGCATGGACATGGACGTGAGCAGACTATTTTTTTTAAAAAGTGCCTGGAGCACACACAATCAATATCTTGCTGAGACAAGTCCAAGATGGCCACTGGAATCTCAGGGAGTGACCACTGGATGGAGATAAAAAAAAAAAAATCACATGGTTTCATGCATGAATTAGAATACTTTTGCACTCAGTACACTTTTCTGCTTGAAAAACAGTCCAAAAACCGAAGGGGAAACCCGGACTAAATCAGTGACAAAAACCGTTCAAAAAACCAAAACCGCTGAAAAACTGACCCTTTTTTGTGTCAAAAACAGTCCAAAAACCGGTTATAATGAACAGTTCTGCTGAAGTCATAACTGAGCTGTTTTTGTCTTTTGCAGTGTAAACGCACCCTTCAGATGCCAAATGTTTCAGTGATAGTCTGAATATGAGCCTCTTCACAGCTCCGTCCCGAGGCTCAGTATACAGTCACGGACCAGCCATCATATTTTATATATTAGATTTTCTTTTCGTTAATGTCACTTCAAATTCCGCCAAATGACATAATTCTTTACAGGTATAGAACAAGCAGTGGCATACTGCTGATTTTATGGCAGCATTGCTGTTCATCCAGGCATTCGCTCCAAATGCAGTCCCTAGTAGGTAGTAAGAAGAAGCTGAGTGGCGAGTGAGATGCACACATAGTTACATAATTATATAGTTACATAGTTGGTATGGTTGAAAAAAGACACAGGTCCATCCAGTTCAACCAAAGGGTAATAAAATGTGGGAGATGGGAGGGAGACAAGGACTTCAAGCACAGCCTCCCCACTGGAGAAAGCCCTGAAACCCACAAGGCAAGAACCAATCTGCTCCAGGGGAGGCCCCATCTCTGACCCCAGAGCCTCCACCAGACAGGATACAGAATTTTACATAGCTACATACGTTTTAATATTCTTCAGTTTCAGGTAGTTATCTAAGCCTTTCTTGGAACCCTCATCTGTTCCTGCTGTGCCCAGCTCCTCAGGCGGCTATTCCACAGATTTACTGTTCTTACAGTGAAGAACGCCCTTCTCCTCTGGAGATTGAATCCTTTTTTCTCTAGCCAAATAGAATGTCCCCTTGCCTTGAGGGGGCTTTACATAGCACACCTGTGCAATGTTTCAAAGAGATTAACTTATGTTTAATCCCTTAAGGACCCTGGACGTATAAGTACGTCCCAGGGTCCATAAGGGGCTTTGCAGGGGGATCACTCCGCGACCCCCCCACACAGCCGGCGGGTGTTAGCGGCTAATAGCCGCTAACACCTGGCCATTACAGCGCGAACGGGCAGCGTCGCCCCACCCGTGCTGTTTAACCCTTCAGATGCCGTGGGAAAGATGGCCGCGGCGTCTGAATGAATTAAGATCCGTGCCCCGCACCGATCTTGAGGGTGATCGGCACCGCCGCAGCATAGCTGCAGCGATCCGACCCACGGACATGGCAGCGGGGAGCCCTGGGAAGGCTCCTGTCACTTTCATGTCCTGGCTTGGCCCACTTCTGTCCGCAAACAGGAAGTGGGGAAACCGCCATCTTGGTACAGTCTAATGCATTGCCTATGCCTATTGACAATTGCGCCACCTAGTGGTCAAGCACCATAGGTGGCCTAATGTTAAAGTAAAAAAATAAAATAAAGTTTTACAGTACAAAAAAAAAAGTATTAAAAGTTCAAATCACCCCCCTTTCCCCATTTTACAAATAAAAACAATGAAATAATAAAAAAGTTACACATATTTGGTATCGCTGCGTCCGAAAAAGTCCGATCTATAAAAATATAACATCATTTATCCCGTACGCTGAACACAAAATTGCATTTTTTGGTCATTTTATGTCACTTAAAAAATGGAATAAAAGTGATCATAAAAGTTGCATGCATTCCAAACTGCTAGCGATCAAAAGTACACTTTAGACCGCAAAAAATGCCCCCTCACTGACGTCTGTAGGTGTCAGTACAAAAAAGTTATTGGACGCACAAACTGGCGCCGCGGTGCAAATTTCAAAAATAGAAAAAGTTTGGAAATTTTTTACGGTACCAAAACATAACGGAAACCCTACATGGTTGGTATTGCCGAATGCGTATCAACCTGTAGAATACAGATAACACATTGTATTGACCGAAGATTGAACGCCGTAAAAGCAAAACCCCCGCAAACATGGCGACAATACGTTTTTTTTCTCAATTTGTCCCACTTGGAACTTTTTGCAGTTTCCCAGTATATTCTATAGTATAGTGAATAACACCATTAGAAAGTACATCTTGTCCCGCAAAATAAAAAGCCCTCATGTGTCTATGTAGGTGGGAAAAAAAAAAAAAGTTATGGCTCTAGGAAGGCGAAGAGGGAAAAACGAAAGTGTCAAAAAAAACCCCCAAAAAACGCCGGGTCCTTAAAGGGGTGTTATCGTTTCAATAAATGGTCTTCAGAATAAGGGGACAGTGAAAACAAACTCGCTCTTTGCAAGTGATTGTCATTTGCAAAGCTGTCTCGTTGTTCTCTGTCTCCGCTTGCTTCTCTGTCTTCTGTAAATAAACTGCCTTGTTCGGGTCTAATCCCTACCCCACTCTGTCTTCATTTGGGTTGCCTGCTCTGTCATATACCATTCTGTGAGTCGGCCTGGGACAAATCGGGAGCGCGCATACCTGAGCATGCTCCCTGAGGACTCTTTTCTCTCCCTGTTTTTTTTATTCACGTTCAGGTGCGCTGCGCCACACATTCATTCAGGTGTATCTTTTATTATGCCAGGCGCCGTGACTGCGCCAGGCTCACTGCATCAGCACAGCTCAGTTTCCAGCTTCGCTTGATGCGGGCACACGCCCCGCCCCTGCCCGTACCCCTGTCCCCCACCCATCTGCTGGCGCGGGAACGCCGTCAGTGCCCTTCAGATCCAGGGCGGCTCTTCCATTGGGCAAGGTAGTCGGTTGCCCCGGGGCCGACGAGCACAGGGGCCCACTCGGGGCCCGGGTCAGCCACCTACCTTTGCCCGATGATATGTAAGACTCAACCCAGTGGCGTTACTTTTTTTCGCCGGCCTGGCGCTTACTATTCATACGCAGGCAGGGCTGTGCCTAATACAATAGATAGCAGGGCTCTGTGGACGCGTATGTTGGTAGGCCGGCACTGCGCTTTACTCTCACAGCACAGGGCGGACGCGACAGTGATCTATGTGAACCCTATTGAGCCAGGTCCCCGGCTCAATTAGTAGTTTTAAGAAAGCACTCTGTCCTTGCCCCTGTTCCCTGCTTAACTACTCACTGCAGCACCGCCCTGCGCTGTGAAATGCGAGTAAAGCGCAGGCAAACGGCAGGCAGTGTAAGGTGGCACTTCACCAGTGACCACGCCCCTCCGTCCCCGGGGCTGCTGGGAAATGTAGTTTTAGTGCTAGGTCAAGTGCAAGTTAAAACCCGTTTCCTTCCCCACCTCCTGCCCGTGACTACCCCAGAGTGGCACAGGCAGCAGCTGTCTGTCTACATTGTAAATCAGCAGCATCAAACAAGGTACAGACTGGGTGCCCCCAGACAGTAAGGGCTTGTTCACACCGACGGTTCTTGTGATCCGTTTTGGATGCCTTTTACTGATCCCACGTTTTTAACCTGCGAAAACCGGATGCAACTGCAATCCAGCAAACGATCAGAAAACGCAACAGCTGATCCTTTTGGTGTCGTTGTTTGCATGCACTAACCCTGGATCCTTTTTTTATTGATCCGTTTCTTCAATCTTTCGTTCATCCAACTCGCAATTTAAATATAATGTAACCTATCAATGACCAAAATCCTTTTTTTCCCTAGTGTCAATCAACTGTACATACACCTATGCATTTAAAACCCCCCTCACCCTCACCTTTTTTTTTTTAATTCAACCAATCGTTTTCACTCAACTCAGAGAGACCCGCGCGTCCATGGTGCAGTCCGGTGGTATGCTGGGGCTGTGGGAAACTGACATTATCACTCCTAGTCCTTTACACATGAAGGCATTTTTCCAATTGCACATTGAATCAGAAAAATTAGCCCACCATTAAAATGATACAAAATAAAACCCAAACATAATATCAAATTCTATATTAAATTTAAATCCAATGCGTTTTACGTATGCGTTTTTTGGCATCGAAAGCGGATCCAAACGCACCCAAATGTATACCTGCTCTTTTGGATCCGCTTTCGGGATGCCAAAAGCGCACCTCCATTCTATTTCCTATGGGGATTTTCTCATGCGTAAAAAAAAACGCAAGAAGAATTGACATGTCATTTCTTAAAACGGATCCAAATAATAAATAAAAAACGAAAAGCGTATCACGAAAAGCGGCGATCGGCGATCACATCGTGGCACAGCGATGCGTCTTTTTGTCACTGAAAGCAATGTATTATCACACTGACACTTGTTAATCGTTTTGCGGAACCGTAAAATGGAGCACTAAAACACGATCGTGGTGAACAAGCCCTAACACTGCCATTTTGAAGGGGAGAGTACAGGGAGGGGAAGATCAGTGACCTGATGAACACTGGCCCCCACTCATTGAAGTGGGTGACAGTGACATAGTGCTGTATCAATGTAACAACTGCATATGTCCAGTCAGGTCCCACCCCCCCCATCCGGCCCGTGTCACTGCGTCCCTCCACAGTAGTCCCCGGCGCACAAGCCGCAATAAAGACGCCGCCAAGCCGCGCGATCCGTTAGGGTCCTAAGCCACTTACCAAAGTCCTAAGCTCATCGGCTTAAGGGCTTAGGACCTTGGCCGACGGCAGCGTTGGCGGAGTCCAAGCCGGACGCACTACAGTTAGATGCTTCAGCGGAGCATGAGAGCACCGCAGAGTAATCTGTGGCCAGCAGTCTACAATAGCGCTCTGGTGCGCAAGCACGAGTGCACAACAGACCCAGTCGGCGTGCGCTCATCACGCTGCCCGCCCCCTGTGTGCTGCATGCTGGTGACGTACACGCCGCTGAAGAAAAGACGGGAACAGCACGACAAAAAGCGACAGCGGCTGGGGAGCGAGGTTCATGACAAGTGCTTTCAGCGGTATACTTTTAATAGCGCTATTCATGCTGGGGGGCCTAATATCTATATGTTTATATTGCAGGGGAGGGGCGCTGTTCATCTATTGTTTATGTGCCAGAGGAGGGAATGGCTTTTAGAGCTATGTTTATTGTTGCAGGGAGGGGGGGCTGTTATCTATTGTTTATATGCTGCCAGGAGGGGGGCTGTTTATCTATTGTTATAATGTGCACAGGAGTGGGGCTATTATCTACTGTCATATGTGACATGGGAGGGGGGGCTACTTATCTACTGTTCCATGCATGTGCAGGGAGGGATCTTATAATCTACTGTCCCGATATGTCAGGGAGGGATCTCATTATCTGACTGTCATATTGCAGCGGAGGATGCTAATTATCTACTGTCATATGTGCATGGAAGGGGGGCTATTATCTACTTATATACGTGCAGGGAGGAGCTATGATCTACCTACATATGTGCTGCTGAGGCCTATAAGCTACCTAAATAATACACTGTCTGCTGTTGGGCCTATAAGCTATCTATCTACCTGCTGGGGGACCCTACAACTAGCCTATATACCTGCTGGTGGACCTACAACCTGCCTATATACCTGCTGGGGGACCTAAACCTGCCTATATACACTGCTGGGGGACCTAAACCTCCTAATATACTCTGGGGGACCTAAACCTGGCTATATACCTGCTGGGGGACTAAACCTGGCTATATATCCTGCTGGGCGACCTAGAACCTGGCATAATACCTGCTGGGGGACATAAACCTGCCTATATACCTGCGCTAGGGGGACCAAACCTCCTTTATACCTGCTGGGGACCTCAACCTGCTAAATACCTCTGGGGGATCCATAACTGCCTATACTACTGCTGGGGCGACCTAAACCTGCCTATATACCTACTGGGGGACTCCCATCCAACTTGTCCTAATATAGCCTGCATGGTGGGGATCCTAAACCTGAGCCTATATACCTATTGGTGATCCACTAACTTCCTATATACTACTGTGGGATCCATACCTGCCTATATACCTGCTAGGCGGGACATATAAACAACCCAACCTAACCTAATGGAGATATCCAAAGTATATCAGACACACCTACTAAGACGTATAACTTACATGGGACCTTCTATTACCTTCACTGGGGGACACATAATTTACTGCGTGTGAAGTCGCTAACAGTCGTTAAGGCGATTGTTAAGGCCTCAAGTCTGATTGTTAAGACCTTAGCATCGACTACCGGCGGACTACCTCTCACAGCCTCCTTCTTACCAAACCGTAACTACACATATTAATTACTATATAATAATAGAGGCTCTGGGGGACTAGTGACACGACCCGGCCAGGATGGCTGACCACAGGCTAGTTGTTATACGAGGCGTGTAATAGTGCTGAGCACAGAAAAAGCCTTTTACTAGATAAATATGCCTAGTGAGAGCACAGACATAAACAGTGAGAGAGAGTGGGATTGTTATCGAACACATGCAAGGGAGGTGGAACAGACATGCTATTGCTGGCACCGGTCCCTCTGATATTAAACAAACACCTAGACTCATGAATGAGCACAGACATGAAGGGAGGGGGGAAGATGTTGTAATAGATAGTAAGGCCTCAAAGGGGCTATCCTGTCCATGTGGGGGTCAAATATCTTAAAAATAATAAAAGGTGCACCGCAGAAAACAAATCACAACATCTAGCCTGTCTGCGTGAAAGTGCTTTCTGATTTATTTCACAAAATGGTGGTTTATCTATACCACTTGCAAATGAGTCATAAGAAGAATCCACATTAGCTGGCTGTGAGGTTCTATTGGCACGACCTTATCTATGGACCACTCCTCCAGCTTCAGGAATGTCTAGAACAACAGTGTAACTTCTGGAATAGGCGCCCATCTTCTGGATTACACGACGATCTATACAATACTATTACCGCGGTCCATTTTGGTTTAACACATTAATCGGACAAACATTGATATACCAACAGCTTTAACATCTGTACTATATAAGTATGTGCTATTGATGTATCATATATATATATGCTCTATGGTCGGGAAGTATATACTAACTAATACATTAAAAAAGCAGACACAAAGGATCACACATATTATAATCTTTGTTTCCCATCCACAACAGACCCCCCATAGAGAATATTGTCTCATATTTTATCTCTCCTATCCTCTTGTCCTATTTCCACTATCCCTCAATCTTGTCTCTTCCGGAAGTACCATCGCCCCGATAAGGGGCGCCTCCGCAGTCCCTGGATTACGCCCTAGCTCACCCTACACTTCTATGGCGTCAAATTCCACTTGATGAGACGTGCCGATGCAGGAAGGAGAGTAGATGCACTCTTCCGAGCACATCTGAGTCAATGTCTCATCATGGAATAGTGGTCGTTAATGTCCACCATCTTCATAGCGTGTCAGGCTTTGGACAGTGAAGAGTGGTGGTCTGAGTGTCGCTGTCATCATCAGAGGTCAGGCCGTGGACAACATGTTCATCATTACATTGAGTAGCCTGGTCCACAGCTTTCACAATAGTTTCCTCAAACAAGGGAGAATACGCAACAGACAATTAGAGCAAGTATTAGCAACACAATCAATATGCAATACCTATCTGGGCAACGTCAATTCCTGCCAACCCCTAAACCATGAAGTAAACAATGTCCCAGCGGGTGTTCATATGCTGAATTAACGCTTTAATTCACTTCGAAGATCATCGGACGCTTTCTAATGGCCACAGTGCGACCTTCCCATTCGGTGAAGATCCTGTATTATCTGGGATCAAAAGTACAGCCAGGTTTCCTCCTGTTTGGGTAGACAGTAAATATTCAGTACGTAGACGATTCAACCCCGGCCCAACCTGGTCCCCCCTTGCCTTAAACTCATCAGGACCCCCCCTTTGGGCCTCCTATAGCATCTAATATACACATGGGGTTGAAATCTGCCCTTTGGGGAGCTTTCCTTCACCTCCTGGACTCTCACATGTGTCACTACTTCTGACTCCCTTCACTCAGTATATGGACGCCAGGACAATATGCCGCCATCACATCGCTGAGGTTTCAATGTTTTAGCGCGATAGGCGACATAACTATTCTCCTGGAATCTGAAAACTCCCTATTCTCGACAGTTCCTGTTTTTAATCAACTCATCCTAGTGAGTAGGAGGCGGATTTTCCTTGTTTTGTCTTATCCTCTTTAAGGCAGTCTGTGATATATACCCCATAGTCTTCTCCCTGTGTTATCCAACCCACAGCACCCCACGTACTAGCGAGACGGTCCCCCAGTACTCACGATGCTCACAAAACCCAACAAATATATGCATGGGTTTCTGACCAAAGCAGTATAGCAACGCACATAACTCACTTAACATCACAGTCCACTAACGCAGCATCTGCCTCATCTCCCGGGGGCTGGAGCGATCTTTCACAGTGTGAAGCGTGGATCCATGGGCTTTCCTGCCACCTTGACAGATGTGGTGCCAGTGTCAGCAGGACTTGGTACGGCCCCTAAAACCTCGGCTCTAGGGTTTTACACACAAAACTTCTTACACGTAGAGACCCAGTCACAGGCTGTAGCTTATGAGCACAGCCAGCAACGTCTGGATCTGGAATGGAAAACTCAAAATACATTAGCGACAACTCTTTAACCCCTGCAGGTCACATAAGAGGTCATAGCATCATTTTGTAGCTACAACTGATGAGGGAAATATGCAACCTCCTGGGCACTGCTAACCGAGATCTCATAGGGAAAGAGAGCTACTATCTCTGGGGTGTGTGCGACTCTAACCAAGCTTCATGGGCAGGCGGTAATGGTCCAGGGCATGACTGTTTCTCTGCCACTTTAAGCATCCGTGCTTTGAGTCCCGTTCCCTTGTTTCCCATTGCACTACAACCTTGGTTTTATGCCCGTTGCAATCAGGGTCGCCTCCCTACCTCCCAACTATAGCCCGACTTCTTTCGTTCTTCTTGGCTCCCCTTCTTTTTCCAAGCTCCTTTTTCTGCTTCCCTGCTTGTTGTTGCAAATTTTGTCATATCAACGCTTGGATGGAGTGTCCTGTGTTGTTGGCTCTTGTGTCTGCTCATAGTGGTGGTGCACAATCATCCTTTAAGGCTGCTTTCTTCCTTTTCCATCTTTCCTGTTCTTCCAGTGGAGCTTGTTCCTGCATCTTGGCCAGAGCATCTCCTGGCGGTTCTGGGTGCAAGTTTCCTCCTGCACCACTGACAGCTGACTAGCTCCCCTTTCCTCACCTCCTGCGCCAGTGTGGCTGCTTGGTCCCACACCAAGTGTTTTTATCGTCTCTGTATTCAGCTATCCCAGGTGCCTTCATCTTAGTATGACCACTATTCCGTGCAGCAGCATGCATCCATCAGACCTGATGGCTTGTCCATGTTTCTCACTGGGTTCCCGCAGTCCGTGAGAAATCCGCCGTGCTTCCCAAATAGGTCCAAAGTTCATGGGCGACTCCTCCGAAGCGTATCATTGAGTCCGTACATAATTTGCCATTTTGCTCCCTCTGCCAAAACGTCATCTGCCGTCTTCTTGCTGACTTATGCAATGGCGAGAGCTTCTTGCATCCAAACACCTGCGTGTGATGTGGGTCACCCAGCATATCCCGTATGATATCTACCGCACAGGCTTCAATCTGGGAATCCATCCACAAAAAGAACCATAACCGGTTCAAATGAAAAGTCTCCATCTTCTTCGACTTCAAAGCCAATCAATGGCTTTCTTCATGTACTCCGATTCTTTCCGATTCCTCTTCATCCTCATTTCCGCCCCTTGAGAAAGGGTAAAGTAAGTGGCTGGATGGAGAACACAACAGCGAAGCAAGTGACGTTATCTGTCAGGAGGATAGAATGGCAGAGATGTCACAGGGAGCCAGAAAGGATGAGGAGTGTCCGACTACAATATCCGCTGTTTTATTCCACACCACTTGGCTGCAGCTACAGCCTGTAAACTGGAAAGGTCCTCCGCTTGGCAGCTGGTACAGTCTTGCAGAGTAGTATCCAACTGAGTCTGTTTCGGCCTGCATGGGCCATGTGCTAGAACTCCCAGGGCATGTCCTTCCCTTTCCGATACACAGAGCTTGAAGGTCTTCTCGTAGGCCGGGATGCCTAGTGCAGGGCACTGGCAATAGCTTTCTTCAGCCTTCTGAAGGACTCTAAGCATCTTCATCAAAGTGAAGGTGTTGTCTTCACTGCCTCAGACCAGAATTTGCACAAGAGTGGATATCCCTAGTCCTATGGATGCTGGGGCTTCAGGAATAGGACAGAACATCAAGGAATCCAGGGTCTGAGTAGTCAAGCTTTTGGTGTTCCTCCTCTCTTGTTTTGCAGGAGGGCCAGTGTCCTGCTCTGTTGCAGTTCAAGCAAGTAACGGTGGTCTTGGCTTGTAGCTCCAGGGTCCCATATGTGTCAGCCACCATCACAGAGCAGGCAGGCTTTCAACCCACATATTCCCGCAGGCAGATTGCTCTCGATTGCCTTTTGCAAACTAGAAGCACCACATCAAACTGGCAGAGTCTTGTACTCAGGCCGAACCCTCTACAGCTGCTCCCTCCTAGGTTCCAGCAGAGCCATCCGCAAAGGCACTGGTCAGCATCCGCGCATGCGGCTACTCAAAGGAAGAAAATCTCTAAATCAGAGAACATCTGAGACATCCGTGCATGATATCTCTCCACTGCTTCCCCTTTATCCTGAGTGAAGTCTGTCAGTGTCAACGCCTGGTCTGAAAGTCTGTCCCCAGCCCATTGTTTCAGGCTGTTCACCAACATTACACTCTGGGAAAGCAGCAGTGACTCATCCATATTGACGGCTTGATGAGGATTCAGCCACAATGGCCCGTCTGAATCACCTGCTTTTACCTCATTGACAAAGACCATAAATCTTTCTGTAATAGGGCCATAGTTGTTTCTCACGGTCCAGTAATATTCACTATTGTTAAGACCAGACACTTGTCTCGTGTGGGAAAATTGTTCGGCCTTTCGCAACCCCCCCCCTTCAGTGAGGCCTGTGAGGATAAGGGGGTCTGCCGTAGGTCAATTCCTGAAGGCCCTCACCACTGGTTCATCTGACTCCTCCAGTGTCTTTCCCGTGTGTGCTATGCAGTGGGTCAGCTGATGGCCCTCAGCAGCAGTTGCAAGCAGACTATTTGCTTGACATGTCCTATGAGGCTCATACGCTCGTTCTTCCTTCTATCATGTCATCCTCCACCTTTAGAGCCTTGCACCCACTGTATCTCTGCTCCCAGTACCATAAGAGGTTCTCCACTGTAGGTCTGGGCCGGTCTGGTCACATAATATCCCCAGTATCTGCATTCATAATTGACATACAGTACTATGTTTCCACCAACTTGGTCAGGAAGTGAAAGAGGTTTGACCCTCAGGAAGGGGCGGGCATTAAACCCATAAGAGAGGATGTGACATCCTGATGGGAGCAGTAGGCGGGCTGGAGTAGTAAGTGACATGGAAGGGTTGGGCAGTGCACTAAAAGGGTTCAGGTAGTCTGGGTGTACTGGGCAGGGTCTGGAGCATAGGTGTGGCTACATGGGGCAGGGTGACTTGTCGACACAGTGGCTGCTCCTGGGCGTGGTTCCCTATTCTTGCAGCAGTTCTGTCTACACCCCTGACTTTGCTCTCCACCCCCAAGTCCCTCCACCATTACAGGGCGTCGGCAAAATATTCACACTTTCCTTTGTTTCAGAACTTCTTTCTCCTGGGTATGATACACATAGGCAGCTGCAACGCTCCCAGGGGCCCACCCTTCTTTTTGGCACCATATAGTACACTTGTACCAGAATTCAGCATCAACAAAACATTCCAAGATCCTTCAATCTACCTTCTTTCTGTAATCAACCCCTCAGCCATTTCCATTCTCTTATCACAAATACTCTTCTGAGGTCAAAAATCACACTTCAGCTACTTGCAAATTCTTCAGACTCACTTCACTTACTTCCTTCCTATCCTACAATGAGACTCTTATCTAATATTCTTAACAAGCTCTAAAACCAGCATATGGCGCAGTGCAACTAAACTCAAAACTCACAATACGTACCAAAACTTTTTGTTTTCTTTTGTTTCTACAATCACATGCCCTCACATTTATCTATCTGCAAGACACACATACAACTCGACAGACTACAGAATTGTATCAAAAAGTTTATAAAAACAAGCTTTGTCCTCAGCGCTTCCTCTACACAAGGAAAGCCTGAATCATGATTCCACCATCAAATGATTTCTCCAAATATTTTTTATCACAAGATGCATTTTTTTTTTTTTTTTTTTTTCTTCTTCCAAGTCAGCTAACCTTCCACTGCTCTCTGTGGCCGGGACCTTCGCGAGCCCCCTGTTACTCCCAGGGGAGATTCTCATAACCCACAGAGCATTCTGCTCAGTTTCTCACGGTCTTAACACCTTGCATCCAGCTTTGCTTTCAATCAGTTAAAGAAAAACCGATTTCATGCAAGCTGTCTCAGCCTTCCTCTACACCAAGGAAAGCCTGAGATTCATGATTCGCACCATCCAAATGGAATTCTCAATTTTTTTTTATCACAAGATGCTTTTTTTTTTTTTTTCCTTTTCCAAGTCAGCTAACCTGTCCCTCTGCTCTCTCTGTGGCAGGGACTTAGATTCTCCCGTGTTACTCCCAGGGAGATTCTCATAACCCACAAGCATTTCCTGCTCTGTTCCAGCGGCATACCCCTTGCGTCCCAGCTTTTTGCTTCAATCGTTCCAAAACTTCAATACCCATAACAGAAATACCCCCACAAGGAGTTAACTTGACAGTCATAGGTTCAATAGCAAATGGGCCGACTCGATTGCCTGTCAAGCGGAGATCTAACAATTAACCGAATGAAAACATGAGTAAAATCCACTAGGCGAGCAATCTGCTCGGTATAAGCCAAAGTTTAAACCTTACTTACCCGACAGATATTTCAGAAGAGTGAATGGCGCCCTTATCTCTCATCTGTTCCGCCAGTAGAACTCCACCAGTTCACAGTTTTCGTGTTAATAAATCATATCCTAAGCCCATGCCTTCACGTTGCAGGCGTCCTTAATAGATAGTAGCCTAAAGGGGCTATCCTGTCCTTGTGGGGTTTCAAATTATCTTAAAATACATAAAAGGTGCACCGAGAAAACAAATCACAACATGCCCTGTTTTGCTGTGAAAGTGCCTTTCTGATTTTATTCACAAAATTGGTGGTTTTTTATACCTCTTTGCAAATGAGTAGATAAGAAGCATCACATGTAGCGGCTGTGAGGTCTATAGGCACGTCCTTATCTATGGACACTCCTCACACCGCTTCAGAATGTCGAACACAGGGTGTAACTTCTGACTAGGCGGCCATCTTGGATTACACGACGATCTATACATACTATTACAGCGGCCATTTTGTTAAACCACATTAATGACAAAAGATATACCTAGGATGCTTTTAACATGCGTACTATATAATTATGTTTGCCTCTTATGGTATAAATATATATATGTAGTGTGTGAAAGTATAGTACTTACTAAATACATTAAAATAGAGACACAAAGGTCACCACATATATAATCTTTGTTCCCATCCACAACAATGTCTCCCCTGCCGAAAAGAAACCACCCAGATGGTAGGGTAAGGAAACGCCCCTGGGTTTGCAGGAAATTGAGATTTAGAAAGATTCTCAGAAATAGCTGAAGTAAGAAGCGATAATCCCCATTAAGAGGTTAAATAACCTACACTAATACATTTGTACTTCTCGGCGGCTTTGACAATAAAAAGAACCTGGATAATTTTTTAAACAATTTTCTATTCTTCTTCAACACTTATTAAACTTTGTCCACATAGTCGCCTCCAGTTGCCACACATTTTTCAGCCCTATGGCTCCATTTAAAGAAAAAAAACCCTCCAAATACGCCTATTTCGGCTGTTCCCTAACTCCTACAATGAGTTTTCCCTTGGAGTTTCCCAAGTTTTTATTCCCCGCAAAGGGGGTTCCCGCTTTTGGGGAAAACCCAAAAAACGCATGGGGCCCAAGGGCTAAATTGGGGCAAAGGGGTTTCCCGTGACCCGAATGCCTTCCAAAGGAAAATTTTTTGCATCAGTTTCCAAAAAACCCCTTCTTTTGCTGGGCCCTCAGCAGTTTTTTTACCCCCGCCCAGCTGACTTCTTGCTGAAGGGCCCCTATTTTTTGGGGGGATAATCCCTGAAAAACTTTAGAAGGAAATTTTTCCCAGCGACCCCCGCATTTTTCCCCCAGGGGCCATGAAAAATTTTCCCCTTCCCCGGGGAAATTCCCCGGGAAATTTTGCCGACGGGTTTTCCGGGGTTTTTTTTGACGTCCTAGGGCCCTTGGGGTTTACCCCTGTTTTGTCCCTTTACAGCTTTAAAAAAAAATCTTTGAAACCCCCTTAAATTTAAAAATGGAGGGTTTATGGCCCTTTAAGTTTCTTTCACCTTGGGAAAATGTTTAACACCCAAAGGCCCCTGCTAAAATGATGCCAAAAAAATCACGCCGGCCCCAAGGGCCCGAAGCCGGCACTGGGGGATCACCCTGTGGGGCGGGCCCTCTGCTTTCTTTTTCCTCTCCATCCCCGGGAAAAAAAAAGAAGGTGAAAAAAAATTAATTAAAAAAAAAATTGGGAAATAACCCGGGAAAAAAGTGTAAAGAAAATTTAAAATTAAAAAGAGTCCCCTTACCCATAGTGTTTCGATGGGTAGGGGTCCCCGGAGGAAAACGGAACGGAAACCACTCCACAAAAAAATCCCCCTGCAAATAGCAAAAAAAGGGGGAAACCCGCCCCCCCACGAGAAGTGGCCCCAAATTTGGGTTTATGGGATCAAAATCCAACAATTTTATTTAGTTAACTGAAAAATAAAAAAATAAATTTTTAAAATTTTTCATGGCAAAAATCCGAGCCCCTTTTTAAAACCCAAAAGGGGTTTCTGAGGGTTTAAAAAAAAAGAGCGTTTTTTTTTTTTTTTTTTTTTGGGGTTTTTTTTTTAATTTTTTTTTTTTGGATTTTTTTTTTCGGGGAAAACTTGATTTTAAAAATTTTTTTTTTTTTAAGCATTTAATTTTTGGGGTTTTTTAAGGTATCCAAAAACTACCGGGGTTTCCCCCAATCAATTAAATTTTTTTCAAAAAATCCTAAACCCATATATTTTTAAAAATTTTTTTATTTTAAAGGGGTTTTTTTCTCAAATACAAAAAAATTTGCTTTCACCTGTTGGGAACTCTTTAAATTTAAGACGTTTTCCAAATAATTTGCTTTTTTTTTTTTTTGATTTTTGTTGAAAAAGCTACAAAATGATTTTATCCCCCTTCCTTTTTAGGGTTTTTTTGGTTTTTTTCTATTTAAAACCCTCAGGAAAACCGGGGGTTTTTTGGTGGTTTTTTTTTCTCCCCCCTTCCCGTTTTTGTTTTTTTAAAACTGAAAGCAAGGGAAAGTTTGAAGGGCCCTCACAAAAGGTAAGTTTACACAGAACGGGAGGGGGAAAACCCTGAGGGCTTGTTGGGGTAATCTGATCTTTCAGACAAAAAAAAAAAAAAACTAAATTTTCTACGTTTTTTCTCCCTTTTACAAATAGCGCCAAAAATCCCTCGTATATTAGTACGAGATACTCCCACAAGCATATTAAACAAAAACAGAAAAATGGAGTCTTTTCGAAATAAAAAAATTACAAAATTTTATTAACATAATACCATAACAAAATATAGACAAAACAAAGAAATACAAAAATTACAAAAATACGGGAAAAATAATACAAAAGAGGAAAACCATAATAAAAAAGGGACCCATCGATTAAAAGATGTTACAACAATGTAGTACATAATATAGTGTGAAATATCTATATTTTATGCATAATAGTAGCCCCTAGATATATCAATATGCCAAATAGTAAAATATAACTAGTATTATGTAACCTTAAGGCATAAAAAATACGGCTTACTAGCATACAAAAAGGAAAAGGATGTAAAGATTATGTATCCATAATGTATCGACGACGAAGAATGTATTCCCCAATCAGAAAAATTGTAATGGGCCAGTAAAATAATTACATGGATCCAAATTGAATAGTAATGGACCATCGTAAGTAAGTAACATTACCCATATAGAAAGGAGTAAAGTGGGGATCGTTGGGGATCCCGTTTACTTTAGCTCAGAAGATTCTCTGGACTTGCTAGCAGGAGATTGTTTATCTAATTAGTAGAAGTCTGAATACACAGAGCTCATATGCTAATTACAGACAGCTTGACCAGGAAGCGACAGGATGCATGAATGAAATAATGCTGCTTTGCTCTATGAAACCTTGAGATGAGACAACCCCTTTACGACAAAACCAACAACCATGAAAACCAACTAACGTGCTCACATGGTCTGCACTTGCTGAAAGCGCGCAAAATACTAAAGTCCAGTCGGAAGTGGAACATTCCTTGTATACTCTTATATATTGCGTTGTTTTTAACCATTTATATGTCACAACTACATAAATCATTAAAACCGTAACAGAAACGCTTTCAAACTTAGATTCTCATTAAAGCCTTTAGGTGACAGTGACTCCAGCTTTTCTCCTTATTACCTACTCGGGACTGCATTTGGAGCTAATACCTGGATAGACAGCAATGCTATCATAAAATGACTGTAGTAGTTAGGGTATGTTCACACGCCCCGCAGTACATCGTGTCTTTCGGGAGCTCGCGCTAATACGCGCCTACTCCCACGGCGTGTGGGGGGTCCGGCGCATTCATTACTCGTGGTGCGTATTCGCCGCAAGTAATTGACAGGTCACTTATCTCCCCATGCGTATAATACGATCGTATTGTACGAACGGGAAGAGGAGGTGTAATCCATAGTTCTCTATGAGAACTATGGATTACCGTAATCTCGCCCGTACTAGAGCGCAAATACGTGCCGAAATACGTGCCGAAATTACCCCGTGTGAACACACCCTAAGGGAACAGCTGAAATCAGCATAGTTGGAGTTTTTTATTTCTTTAAATTGAGCCATAGGGCTGAAAAATGTGTTGCAATTGGAGGCGACTGTGTTCAAAAAGCTTAATAAGTGTTGAAGAATAAGAGAAAAACATTTAAAACAATTTGTTTTGTTGCCAGAGCCGTCCAGAAGAGAAACTTCCCTTGTATGATGTGTGGTATCTAAACATAAGTTAAAGGGGTTGTCTCACTACATTGATTCATCTTAACTCAGTCCTGTTTTCTTGGTTTCACTTTGAATTCAGGGGCGTGTTTAGGCGGCAATAGAAGCCAGGTCTGTAGCTATAGCAACCAGCGCTGGCAGCCTATCAGGAGAGAGAGAACAGGTCTGTAGCTATAGCAACCAGGGCTGGCAGCCTATCAGGAGAGAGAGAACAGGTCTGTAGCTATAGCAACCCGTGCTGGAAGCCTATCAGGAGAGATTGAACAGGTCTGTAGCTATAGCAACCAGTGCTGGCAGCCTATCAGGAGAGATCAAACAGGTCTGTAGCTATAGTGACCAGTGCTGGCAGCCTATCAGGAGAGATCAAACAGGTCTGTAGCTATAGTGACCTGAGGAGCTGATGCAGCCCATACAAGAGGGGATATCGATATCTAGGAATAGGTAGGACACTGCTAATGGACACATATTGCAAAGTGACTTGTTTTAGCAAGATCTTTAACATAAACAATCCTTGTAGTGAGACAACCCCTTTTAATTTCTTTGAAACATTGCACGGGTGTGCATCTCGCTGGCCACTCAGCTTCTTACTACTTACTAGGGACTGCATTTGGAGCAATTGCCTGGATTGACAGCAATGCTACCATAAAATCACCAGTATACCACTGCTTGTTCTATACCTGTAAAGAATTATGTAATTTTGTAAAAAAAATTGAAGTGACATGACAATAATAAAGGGGAAAAGTAATGCATACACTATGCTGGATGGTCCATGACTGTATATTGAGCTTCTTAGATACCACACCATGTATCCCTACCTCAATGCTGTGTTACGAACGGCGCCGCAGCCCGCAAGTCAGGCTGCGGGCGCATTCGTAACCCAGTATGCGCCCCAGCGCTGGGAGAGAGTGGCGCCGTGGTCCGTGTATCGGACTGCGGGCGCACTCATTCCCCGGAGTGCATATACTTACCCAGCCGCGCTCCTGCTCTCCTGCCGGCCGATGCGTGCGTCCCCGCTCCTTAGGGCGTGCGCACGCCGGCTCGCTCAGATTTAAGGGGCCAGCGTGCCAGTAATTGGTTGATTGCCGGCCGCTGACCCTATATGATAGCTCCGCCTCCTACTTACTGGATCTTTAGTGCCCTATGCCTATTGAGAAAGCGGTCTGAAGCCTCATCTGTTATTCCCGTGTGCTGAACTTTTCGCCTTCGCCTACCGACCACGAATCTTCAGCCCTGACCTGCTTGCCTGTCTCCGACTACGACTTTGTACCTCGTTGCACCTCGGCTGCCTCCGCAAGCTAGTCGCGTCAGGGGTAGCAAACTGGTGGAATCCCGCTGCAGCAAGTCCATCCTGCCTTGCGGCGGGCTGTGGTGAATACCGGGACCCACTTAGACCCCGCCCCATGGCGCGGCCGGTACCATCGCATTGTGGTGGTCCAGTGGATTCACTTCCCACCGGCCGTTGCATGCTGGGCTCTCACGGTGTTTTTTTGTATGTTTTCTGATGTGTAAAATTCATGTTTTTTTCACGACTAGGTATCAAAATGCGCATGGAAAAAAGTTCCTATTGAATTGAATGGGAATAGGTACAGAGCTGTGTACACTGCTTAATGTGGCACAAAAAAAGGACGATTCACAGCGCAGCAAAAGATGCATGAAGGACGTAATTAAGTTCCCTGTACTAAAAAAACTTATGAAAATTTGTAGCAAAAACGAACCAAGAGGCAAATCAAATAAAGAAAACATGCAGGAAAATCCATGTTTCTAAGCGCTTATCACACTGCAAAAAAATAAGTCATGTGAACAGAGCCTTAGGCTTCCAGGATCAGCACCAGCCCCTACCGCTGCTTTCACGCTCCACTTACCCCTGTGCATCCTGGTCCCTCCTGTATTATTGCTGTGCGGCGGCCTCCGCTTTCCTCATCGCTAACTCTGTTCTGTCATAGCTTTCTTCACCTGCTATGCAATGCGTCTCCCATCTGATGAAGGGGGTGTTCCAAAAAGTTTAAAATGCTAGGTGGGTAGTGAGAAAACCCCTTTATGGTTGACTTTTTGTGCCCTTGTGGCATTACTAGAACCCGATACAAGGGTGAAAGGCACACCTCTGGCAGTAACACTAGAGTAAGAGCCATAGCATTGTTTGTAATAGCTTTTTCCTTTTAAAATTCATCATCACATTTTATTTGATATGGTTTAGCAACCTAGAAAAAGTTTCACCCTTCTGTTTTAGAGCTATGTAATTGTGCTAGCTTACTGTTCACGACAAGAATATTTCTCCTAATAAGAAATATGAAAGTATATTGTAAATGATAAAAAATTATTAACATCGAAAAAAAAAAAAAAAGCTAGGTGGGGGAACCGGGATACAGGATAGCAGGAGGGGGGACCGGGATACAGGATAGTAGGAGGGGGGATCGGGATACAGGATAGCAGGAGGGGGGACCGGGATACAGGATAGCAGGAGGGAGGACCGGGATACAGGATAGCAGGAGGGGGGACCGGGATACAGGATAGCAGGAGGGAGGACCGGGATACAGGATAGCAGGAGGGAGGACCGGGATACAGGATAGCAGGAGAGAGGAACGGGATACAGGATAGCAGGAGGGGGGACCGGGATACAGGATAGTAGGAGGGGGGACCGGGATACAGGATAGCAGGAGGGGGACCGGGATACAGGATAGCAGGAGGGGGACCGGGATACAGGATAGCAGGAGGGGGGACCGGGATACAGGATAGTAGGAGGGAGGGGACCGGGATACAGGATAGCAGGAGGGGGACCGGGATACAGGATAGCAGGAGGGAGGACCGGGATACAGGATAGTAGGAGGGAGGACCGGGATACAGGATAGCAGGAGGGGGACCGGGATACAGGATAGCAGGAGGGGACCGGGATACAGGATAGCAGGAGAGAGGACCGGGATACAGGATAGCAGGAGGGGGGACCGGGATACAGGATAGCAGGAGGGAGGACCGGGATACAGGATAGCAGGAGAGAGGAACGGGATACAGGATAGCAGGAGGGGGGACCGGGATACAGGATAGCAGGAGGGGAGCGGGATACAGGATAGCAGGAGAGGGGACCGGGATACAGGATAGCAGGAGGGGGGACCGGGATACAGGATAGCAGGAGGGGGGAACGGGATACAGGATAGCAGGCGGGGGGAACGGGATACAGGATAGCAGGCGGGGGGACCGGGATACAGGATAGCAGGAGAGAGGACCGGGATACAGGATAGCAGGAGGGGAGCGGGATACAGGATAGCAGGAGGGGGGAACGGGATACAGGATAGCAGGAGGGGGGAGCGGGATACAGGATAGCAGGAGGGGAGCGGGATACAGGATAGCAGGAGGGGGGACCGGGATACAGGATAGCAGGAGAGAGGACCGGGATACAGGATAGCAGGAGAGGGGACCGGGATACAGGATAGCAGGAGGGGGGACCGGGATACAGGATAGCAGGAGGGGGACCGGGATACAGGATAGCAGGAGGGGGGACCGGGATACAGGATAGCAGGAGAGAGGACCGGGATACAGGATAGCAGGAGAGAGGACCGGGATACAGGATAGCAGGAGGGGGGACCGGGATACAGGATAGCAGGAGGGGGGACCGGGATACAGGATAGCAGGAGAGAGGACCGGGATACAGGATAGCAGGAGAGAGGACCGGGATACAGCAAACAAGGAGAGGGACCGGGATACAGGATAGCAGGAGGGGGGACCGGGATACAGGATAGCAGGAGGGGAGCGGGATACAGGATAGCAGGAGGGGGACCGGGATACAGGATAGCAGGAGGGGAGCGGGATACAGGATAGCAGGAGGGAGGGGAGCGGGATACAGGATAGCAGGAGAGAGGACCGGGATACAGGATAGCAGGAGAGAGGACCGGGATACAGGATAGCAGGAGAGAGGACCGGGATACAGGATAGCAGGAGAGGGACCGGGATACAGGATAGCAGGAGGGGGGACCGGGATACAGGATAGCAGGAGGGGGGACCGGGATACAGGATAGCAGGAGAGAGGACCGGGATACAGGATAGCAGGAGAGACCGGGATACAGGATAGCAGGAGAGAGGACCGGGATACAGGATAGCAGGAGGGAGGACCGGGATACAGGATAGCAGGAGGGGGGACCGGGATACAGGATAGCAGGAGGGGAGCAGGATACAGGATAGCAGGAGAGAGGAACGGGATACAGGATAGCAGGAGGGGGGACCGGGATACAGGATAGCAGGAGGGGGGACCGGGATACAGGATAGCAGGAGGGGGGACCGGGATACAGGATAGCAGGAGGGGGGACCGGGATACAGGATAGCAGGAGGGGGGACCGGGATACAGGATAGCAGGAGGGGGACCGGGATACAGGATAGCAGGAGGGGAGCCGGATACAGGATAGCAGGAGGGGGACCGGGATACAGGACAGCAGGAGGGGAGTGCTGCCGTAGTTGTCCTGAGCCTCATTCATTATTGCTTAATGACTTTTTATTCAGATTGATTACACTTTACATGTATTTTACAATTAAATTTACTATTTCACCCTGTCTACATGACATTATGGCCGACATGCATTATGGCTCATGTTATGGAAATGCAGGTGTTTGGTGAGGTAGACTAGGAAACTCAGGTACAGGTACAAGGCGCGGAGGCTTGCGAGGCCGGAAGGACGTAGACTGCTGGCAAAGCTCTAGCTCCATCTCAGCAAAGTGGATGAGAGTCATGAGGTCGTCCAGGGTGGTAGGTACCACCAGCCAACTCATCCTTAAAAGGGGTTGTCTCACTACATTGATTCATCTCAGTCCTGTTTTCTTGGTTTCATTTTGAATTCAGGGGCGTGTTTTCTGGCTTCCACTAGGCTGCAGTAGAAGCCAGGTCTGTAGCTATAGCAACCAGCGCTGGCAGCCTATCAGGATAGATCAAACAGGTCTGTAGCTATAGCAACCAGCGCTGGCAGCCTATCAGGATAGATCAAACAGGTCTGTAGCTATAGCGACCAGTGCTGGCAGCCTATCAGGATAGATCAAACAGATCTGTAGCTATAGCAACCAGTGCTGGCAGCCTATCAGGATAGATCAAACAGGTCTGTAGCTATAGTGACCTGAGGAGCTGATGCAGCCCATACAAGAGGGGATATCTAGGGATAGGTAGGAGACTGGTAATGGACGCATATTGCAAAATTACTTGTTTTTGCAAGATCTTTAACATAAAAAGCAGCAATCCTTGTAGTGAGACAACCCCTTTAACGGGGCAGCACAATTTTTTTGGTGGGCTTTGAGCCAAACTGTCGTACGCCAAAACTTGTTGCAATCTGTGGCTGACACGACAGTTTTTGATGCGCAAAAAATGCAAGGTCGTGTCATGCCAAAGTCATACAATGCGCCCAAGTTTGTACACATCCATCCCAGTTTCAAAGTGGCTGAAACTACTCTTGGCATTGAACAGGACACATGTATAAAGAGCTGGCAGACACTTTCATACAGACTGTGGGATCGTACACTATTAGAAACAGATAGAACTGGCGAGTTGGTGCCAGCTTCATACATGTCCCCCTTTATGTTGTTTCTTTGACTCTGTATTATATGTGCTCCTTTATCTGGGTGATTTTGCCATCAATTTGATTTTTATTTTACCTTTATAGTGTTTGTAATGATCTATTAGGGCTTGTTCACACGGCGTTTTGGATCCTTTTTACGGATCCGTTTTTGGCACTTGAAAAGCGCATCCGGAAAGCGGATCCGCAAAACGCTGCAGTTGTTACTTTATTTGGATCCGTTTTCAATGCTTTTTCACTTGCGTTTTACGCATCCGCTTTCCAGATGCGTTTCAGAACGAGTCTCTCTCTCACCTCCGTGCAGCATCTGACAGCCCCGGCACCTCCGTGCAGCATCTGACAGCCCCGGCACCTCCGTGCAGCATCTGACAGCCCCGACACCTCCGTGCAGCATCTGACAGCCCCGACACCTCCGTGCAGCATCTGACAGCCCCGACACCGCCGTGCAGCATCTGACAGCCCCGACACCTCCGTGTAGCATCTGACAGCCCCGACACCTCCGTGCAGCATCTGACAGCCCCGACACCTCCGTGCAGCATCTGACAGCCCCGACACCTGCCTGCAGCATCTGACAGCCCCGACACCTCCGTGTAGCATCTGACAGCCCCGACACCTCCGTGTAGCATCTGACAGCCCCGACACCTCCGTGTAGCATCTGACAGCCCCGACACCTCCGTGCAGCATCTGACAGCCCCGACACCTCCGTGCAGCATCTGACAGCCCCGACACCTCCGTGTAGCATCTGACAGCCCCGACACCTCCGTGTAGCATCTGACAGCCCCGACACCTCCGTGTAGCATTCTGACAGCCCCGACACCTCCGTGCAGCATCTGACAGCCCCGACACCTCCGTGCAGCATCTGACAGCCCCGGCACCTCCGTGCAGCATCTGACAGCCCCGGCTCCTTCGCCATTTCAAATCTCCCGCACCGGCTCCTTCGCCATTTCAAATCTCTCGCACCTCCACTGTCACCGCTCCAACAGCCGCCGCTCACCTCCGATCCCGCTGCCGCCGCACACCTGCGCTCCCGCTGCTCACCTGCGCTCCCGCCGCTCCCCTGCGCTCCCGCCGCTCCCCTGCGCTGCCGCCGCTCACCTGCGCTCCCGCTGCTCCCCTGCGCTCCCGCGATCCCCGTCCAGCCTCCCAGTGCGCTTTTCGCATCTGCTTTCAGGATGCAAAGCGCAGCTGATACGTACCCGGAGTGTGGAGCGCTTTTGGACATGTGCCAAAAGCGCACTCCATTATCTCCTATGGGCTTTCACCATAGTTGGCAACTTTTGAAAATGAAAAAGCAGGAGCTTTTAGTGGGCGGCGCGCGTAGCGGCAAAAATTTGCATGGACATGCCCATCTTGTTGGTCTGCCACGCCCCTTCAAAAAGCCACACCCCACTCCACCTAACTGCATAACGGCTTTGGAAGAAAGCCAGGTAGATGCCCTGATAGCCAGGTAGTAGCCCCCCATAACCAGGTAGTGCCCCTTACAGGCCGGTAGATGCCCCTTGTAGCCAAGTAGATGCCCCCTCTGTAGCCAGGTAGAGCCAAATTTGTAGCCAGGTAGATGCCCCCCTTTGTTAGCTAGGTAGTTCCCCCCATTGTTAGCCAGGTAGTGCCCCCATTGGTTGCCAGGTAGTGCCCCCATTGTTGCCAGGTAGTGCCCCCATTGTTTGCCAGGTAGTGCCCCCTCTGTTGCCAGGTAGATGTCCCCTCTGTTGCCAGGTAGTGCCCCCATCTGTTAGCCAGGTAGTGCCCCCATCTGTTAGCCAGGTAGATGTCCCCTCTGTTGCCAGGTAGTGCCCCCTCTGTTGCCAGGTAGTGCCCCATCTGTTAGCCAGGTAGTGCCCCCTCTGTTGCCAGGTAGTGCCCCCATTGTTGCAAGGTGATGCGCCCCATTGTTGCCAGTTGATGCCCCCATTGTTGCCAGGTAGTTGCCCTCTCTGTTAGCCAGGTAGAGCCCCCTAAAGCTAATAAAAATAAAATAATAAAATCCACTACCTTACCAGGCTCCTGCAGCGCGGCCAGCCCCCCGACCGATCTCCTCAGCGGCGCAGGGGGAAGTGAGAGCAGCCGCGGTCACTTCCCCCTGCGCCGCTGACCTGTTTGTGCGGCGCACACACCAGCGCCGGACATACAGGGAGAGGAGGGAGCGATCCCTCCTGCCTCCTCCCCGCACAGTGAGACCGCGGGCGGGTGAGCGGCCGTTGCGGCCGCTTCACCCGCCTGTAGGAGCGGTCCGGCGGCGCAAGAGTAGCGCACCAGCGCTACTCTTGCGCCACGGTAATTTAAAGGACCCCCGCCGCCTGAGGCGGCGGGAGGAATGCCAACTCCCCCGGGAGGGCGGGAGGGGACCCCAAATAGCGGGACCCCCCCGCCAAAAACGGGAGAGTTGGCATGTATGGCTTTCACTTGCGTAAAACGCAATAAGAATTGACATGTCAATTCTTAAAGCGGATGCGAAAAGCGCAGGAGAGCTCTCAAAAGCGCATCGCTGATCTCCCGTGAGAACAGCGATGAGCTTTTGCAATTCAAATAAACTCAACTGACAATTGTTAGATCCTTTTATCTGATCCGTAAAAAGGATCACAAAAAAGCAGTGAGAAAAAGCCCTTAAAAAGAATTAGGTTAATTAACAATTAGGCAGTTTTGTTGCTTTTTGTTTCTCAGTTGCAGACCGTTACTATGTAAGACTGCCTACATTCAGGAACATGGGACAGCGTGTGACGACTTATGTGAGGGATATGACACCACTCAGCTCTCCTGGACTCTGGATCTGGGAAGGCTGTCTGACATTACATACCCCACAGCTAAAGCCACTCAGCTTTTCTATGATCCTGAATGTATGTAGTCACACAAGGTAAGCTGTAGAGAGCTGCATATCTTCCTGAACATAGCCAATGTGGGTGATTAACTGTTATGGGAATAAAGCGTGTTCTTCTCAGAACAACAAGTCATGTTGTTTGTTGTGTTTTTGTTTTATTGCAAGCTTACCTTTTGGATTACGTCGGACCAATGGGACTACAACAACCCGATGTAGTATCTATAGTATAATATTTCTTTAAAGGGGTTTTGCCACGATGTAATGTTGACGTGGGATCCTTCAAAATGGGTATTTAATCACTTTTCTAAATACATGATTACAAAAATTGCAGTCTGAGAGAGCTACAGGCTGCCTTACCTGCCCTTAGTTACTTAAAAGCTTCTATTACATACGACCTGACAGGAGCTGCTGGCCAGGCTTGCACAGAGAACACTTCTTATCTGATGAGAGGGAGCTGAAGAAGCTTTCAAGGCACCGGGTAGAAATATGTTGTCTTTTGTATACAGAATCCGCTAGTTGTAGTGTGATTATCTGAGTAGATCCCCGCTTTATCTGATGACAGAGAAAAAATAAAGAAGCTTTCAAGCTGCTGTGGAGAAAAGGTGTTATCTTTTGTATACAGAATCCACTAGATTATTTGAGTGAACATTTCACACGATCCCTTATGCATGGCTCCGTGCTCTGGCTGTCTGTGTCTCTCTCTCTCTCAGCTCCATGGCTTGTTTACATTTGATTCTTAGCAGATAAGGCACGTCCTGGCAAAACCCCTTTAATCTTTAAGCCCCAGGCCTGAAAAGTACTTAATGACCAGAACATTTTTTTAGTTTTTGCCTCCTTGCCTTTTAACCGTTTTAACTTTTTTATTTTTTCAGTGACGCAGTTGTATGAGGCCTCGTTTTATTCGAGACAAGTTGTACTTTATGGGGGAATAGTTTAAGTTCACTTATAAAGAATTGCAGAATTTTTTTTTATTTTTCTTACATTTTTTTTAACACCATTTACTTTTCACACTAAATGACCAGTTAGATTAATTCTACAGGTTATTACGGTCGTGTGGATACCTCATATGTGTAGGGTTTTTTATTGTGTGTGTAATGTATGCACAATTATTTTTTATTAAATATTTATTTTTATTTTATTATTTATTGTTTTATTCTTTTTTTTACACTTCTTATGTTTTTTTTTTATTTATTTTTTTTAAATCCCCTGAAGGGAGAACTGTTTTCCATTTTTTTTTTTACACTTAGTTATGTATTAGCATATTCATATATGCTAATACATTATAATCTGTGTCAGTCTGACACAGGCAGTGATCAGGAAAGCACTCAGTTTGCCCTGGTCACTGGCTTCATACACAGTCAGCCTGGGGCTTACTCTAGGTCCCCTGTGCGACCCGTGCAGGCCGTTCCCCAGGGTTCTGTCGGGTCACCGGATGTTCCGATCACCCGACAGAGCAGGGAAACCCTTTGATTGCGCTGCGGTGACGAACTGCGGCAATCAAAGGGTTAAAGCACCGGGTAGCGGAAGTTTCACCCACTCCCCAGAGCTCGTAGGAGATACTCTGTGATCAGGGCTGTATAGTACAGCCCCGATCTCAGCACAGCTGCGGCGCCCGGAGCCGCAAACTCCGATGTCTGCAGCGACGTCAAAAGACGTCGCTGCAGACGAACGACCCGCACCAGCCGACGACAAAAGTCAGTGGGCGGTCGTTAAGGGGTTAATAAAAAAGATCACAGTGGGATTTTGTCAAAGGTACCAATATCCATGGACCTTCCCAACCTGATCCTTTGCTGGTTGTGAAAAAAGAGCGGACATTTCTTTGAAATCTAGTAATAGGGATTCCTTCTCCCCAAAGACTTTTACTTATATATTTTTTTTTTTTTTAAAAATTGAAGTATTTCATTTGTCTTTTCATTACTTTTGTTTTGTACTGTCCGTGTAAAGTAAAAATTAACTTATATCTTAGTTTTGCACTTAGTTTACTATAATGCTGGGTTTACATGGCGCATGGAGCACGCTCTTGCATATTTATCACATACTCAGGCTCGGACTGGGCCGCCGGGGGACCGGGAATCCCCCGGTGGGCCCCCCCGAGCCGCTGTGGGCCCCGGAGGCAGTGCCGTCGCTCCCCGGGCCCGGCCGCGCATCCGGTCACTGGACGCCCGGGACCCGCCTCCCGAGCGCCCAGAGACCAGCCCGGGAGTTGGGGACTAATGTCCCCGACTCCCGGGGCTGCGCGGTGTCAGCGGAGCACGGCGCCACTAGCGCTGCACTCCGCTGATCTCCCTGGCAGGCTGAAGGTGCGCCGGCTCCTACTAGTGACGTAGGCGGCGCGGTGACGTCACTTCACTGCGCCGCCTATGCAGGGCGCCAGTACGGAGCCGGCGGGGAGCTCGAGCGGCCGGGACCTGCCGGGAGCGGGAGCCGGAGCCAGGTAAGTGGCTGGTTGTTGTTTTTTTTTTTGTTTTTTTTTTAAACTATCTAAGGGGGCCCCTGGCTACTATGGGGAGCCCCTGGCTACTATGGGGGGCCCCAGACTACTCAGAGGGGCCCCTGACTACTAAGGGGGGGGCTCCTGGCTACTAAGGGGGGGGGACCTGGCTACTAAGGGGGAGGGGCCCTGGCAACTAAGGGGGCCCCTGGCTACTAAGGGAGCCCTGACTACTAAGGGGGCCCCTGGCTACCAAGGGGGGGGCCCTGGCTACTATGGGGGGCCCCTGACTACTAAGAGGGGCCCCTGACTACTAAGGGGGGGGGGCCCTGGCTACTAAGGGGGTGGGCCCTGACTACTAAGGGGGTGGGCCCTGACTACTAAGGGGGGCCCCTGACTACTAAGGGGGGGCCCCCTGACTACTAAGGGGGGTGCCCAGCTACTAAGGGGGGGGCCCCCTGACTACTAAGGGGGGGCCCCCTGACTACTATGGGGGGGGCCCTGGCTACTATGGGGGGGGGCCCTGGCTACTATGGGGGGGGCCCTGGCTACTAAGGGGGGGCCCCTGACTACTAAGGGGGGGCCCCTGACTACTATGGGGGGCCCCTGACTACCAAGGGGGGGGGGCCCTGACCACTCAGAGGGGCCCTGGCTACTAAGAGGGGCCCCTGACTATTAAGAGGGGCCCCTGACTACTAAGAGGGGCCCCTGATTACTAATGGGGGGCCCTGGCTACTATGGGGGGCCCTGACGACTATGGGGGGCCCTGGCTACTAATGGGGGGCCCTGACTACTAAGGGGGCCCCTGACTACTAAGGGGGCCCTGGCTACTATGGGGGGCCCTGGCTACTAAGCGGGGCCCTGACTACTAATGGGGGCCCTGACTACTAATGGGGGCCCCTGACTACTAATGGGGGCCCCTGGCTACTATGGGGGCCCCTGGCTACTATGGGGGCCCTGGCTACTAAGGGGGGCCCTGACTACTAATGGGGGCCCTGACTACTAAGGGGGTCCCTGACTACTAAGGGGGCCCCTGACTACTATGGGGGCCCCTGGCTACTATGGGGGCCCCTGACTACTATGGGGGCCCCTGACTACTATGGGAGGCCCCTGACTACTAATGGGAGGCCCTGACTACTAATGGGGGCCCTGACTACTAAGGGGACCCCTGGCTACTATGGGGGGCCCTGGCTACTATGGGGAGGCCTGGCTACTATGGGGGGCCCCTGGCTACTATGGGGAGGCCTGGCTACTATGGGGAGGCCTGGCTACTATGGGGGGCCTCTGGCTACTATGGGGGGCCTCTGGCTACTATGGGGGGCCCTGGCTACTATGGGGGGCCCTGGCTACTATGGGGAGGCCTGGCTACTATGGGGAGGCCTGGCTACTATGGGGGGCCCCTGACTACTATGGGGTGGCCCCTGACTACTATGGGGAGGCCCCTGACTACTATGGGGGGCCCTGGCTACTATGGGGGGGCCCTGGCTACTATGGGGGGCCCCTGTCTACTATGGGGAGGCCTGGCTACTATGGGGGGCCCTGGCTACTATGGGGGGCCCCTGGCTACTATGGGGGGCCCCTGGCTACTATGGTGGGCCCCTGACTACTATGGGGGGCCCTGACTACATAAAGGGGCCCCCTGACTACATAAAAGGGGGCCCTGACTATATAAAGGGGGCCCTGACTAACTAAGGGAGCCCTGACTACCTAAAGGGGGGCCCTGACTACCTAAAGGGGGCCCTGACTACCTAAAGGGGGCCCTGACTACCTACACACTAGCTAAAGGGGGCCCTGACTACCTACACACTAGCTAAAGGGGGGGCTGACTTCCTGCACACTAGCTAAAGGAGGCCCCTAACTACCTGTATACTACCTAAAAGAGACCCTTAACTGCCTGTATACTCCCTAAAGGAGGCCTTAACTGCCTGTATACTATCTAAAAGAGACCCTTAACTGCCTGTATACTCCCTAAAAGAGACCCCTAACTGCCTGTATACTCCCTAAAAGAGACCCCCTAACTGCCTGTATACTCCTGCATTATCTCCAGGGGGGTTAGTCCTTTCCCCACCCTCCAACCCCCTAGGATACTAGACCTCTAAGTTATGGCTTGTACCCGCTCTCCCACCCCTGGGAAGTTTGTACAGAGGTGGGAATGGGTAAAAAGATGCTGGAAAATTGAGGATTCTAAGATATTTGTGTGTAATTTCTGCAGGGATGAGTTGTGTCCGGGACAAGTCATCATGGCGGTGTGGAACGGATGCAGAAGAAAAGGGAATAAGAACGACTCATGAGAGAAGAGAACGACTCCTCAGATAGGACGTCTCCGGTGAGTCCCTGGATGTAAGGGGTTATGTTACTTCTATATTGGATCAGTGTTGTATTCACTGTAATGTGATGTGACCTGAGCTGGTGTCTGACCTCTATGTGGTCTCTATATGGTGGTGTTGTAGGTTATACCTGAGCTGGTGTCTGACCTCTATGTGGTCTCTATATGGCAGTGTTGTAGGTTATTCCTGAGCTGGTGTCTGACCTCTATGTGGTCTCTATATGGCAGTGTTGTAGGTTATACCTGAGCTGGTGTCTGACCTCTATGTGGTCTCTATGTGGCGGTGTTGTAGGTTATATTGGCATTAGTTTAGTGGCAGTGTACATGTGTCCCTGATTGACCCTGTGATAGGAGTTACACTTCTACTTTCTTGCTGGTGTGTATTTTAGAAGGTGGTGAGGTGCGTGACCAATGGAAACGTGGAGGGGGATATTGTATGTGGGTGGAGGGGATAGTGTATGTGGGTGGAGGGGGATATTGTATGTGGGTGGAGGGGATATTGTATGTGGGTGGAGGGGGATATTGTATGTGGGGTGGAGGGGATATTGTAGTGGGGTGGAGGGGGATATTGTATGTGGGTGGAGGGGGATAGTGTAATGTGGTGGAGGGATATTGTATGTGGGTGGAGGGGGATATTGTATGTGGGTGGAGGGGGATATTGTATGTGGGGTGGAGGGGGATATTGTATGTGGGGTGGAGGGGGATATTGTATGTGGGTGGAGGGGATATTGTATGTGGGTGGAGGGGGATACTGTATGTGGGTGGAGGGGATATTGTATGTGGGGTGGAGGGGCTATTGTATGTGGGTGGAGGGGGATATGGATGGAGCTACTTAGCCCTGTGTCTATGATATGTGACTCACTTGCTATTGTACTACACCATACAATTCTGTTTTTCACACTGTATTATGTGGTAAAATGGGCGCATTTATGTCCGAGAGGCCGGTAATATTTTTACGTACAGTAGGGTGGGCCCCCCAAGATCAACTCCCCTGTGGGCCCCAGACCCCCCAGTCCGACACTGCACATACTTTATTTTTCTTTACACCGATATCATGCAGTGGGGCTAAGGCAAGTATTGGCTTCCACCACACTTATTGAAAGTAACACAAATAATTGAAAGTAGCATATTTTACATACCTTTGGATTCCATGTCTATAGAAATACACAATGTGCATTGCAGCACCTATTCTATGGAAACAATGGGGACCAGTAGATATTTTTATGTATATTTTGGTGCATAATACTATATATTTATATATGCTAAAGGAAAAAAAGCTACCTACTGGATGTAGTGTTCCTCAAGTCACATCCTGTCAAATAGTCTCCAAAAAAATGGGAATCTTGCGAGTGAACAGAGAGTGACTTTTGATCACTATATTTACTATTTTGCCATAGGCAAACTTAAACTATCAGTTCTCTATCTAGTTACTAAAACGTAACTTTTATTATGTATAACACTTAACCTCTATACACACTATTTAAAAACCGGATTTCTAACCTCACCATTTAACCCTTTCTACTTCTGAAGGAAGGAATAGCTCCTTTTCTATTATCAAGTCTGGTGGAGCACCACCTATTAACAGGAAAGCCTTATATATACAGCAATATACTAGCTCCAGTAAGGGATCCCAAGCCTCCTACTTGGGCAGTCATCCCTTATCTAATGGACACAAAACAAATGAGGCTCCCTTTTGACACCCTCGCGGGCGGTACACTTAAAGACAGGGGTGAGAAATAAAAAATTTAAAAAAACGTCTGCCTGACCTCCCCACCATGTTTAAACCATTTAAACGGGCCTTTCATCGGGGGTTAGAGGCCCGGGCCCCCCCATTTTGGTCAAAAGCTCATTTTTTTTTTAAACATGTTGGTACCCCCCAAATCAGGGTCTCCAAAATTTAAACCCCTCAGAGAATCCAAAAAACCCCACCCCCCCTTTCCACTCTCCTCCCACACACACAAAATAATATGTTTGCTAGTGCTGCCACCATACCCCCATAATTTAACAATCCTCAGACAATTTCCCCCAATTTTTCCCTTGGCAGGTTAAAAGCCCCATCTTCCCGTTCCCCTGCGTACTGATCAATGGACTTTTTCACCCCCTGCCCTGTGGGGGGATTTCCGCCCCTTTTCCCTCTAAATATTTTTGCTTTCCTGCGTGGCTAAACCAGAACGGACTAAGCAAAAAAGGTTTTTTACTTTAACACACCACAAACCAGCTTTATCAACTCCCATAAACCCCCCCCCTCCATGTCTAAATGCAAAATTCATTGTAAATATACCCCTTTGTCTGTAAAACAATTGCCCATATAAACCCCCTTTACTTTACACTATTTTCATAGCCCTTTTTCCCTTTAAAGCATTTTCCCTTTTTATCAAAAATATAAAAATTTTCATTTTAATAAAGTTTTACCCCCTAGGGTTAGCCTGCCCCCCCTCTCGAAATTTTTCCCCCCCACCTTCCCCTTTAAAAAAATTCTTGCTTACCGTCCGACGCCGGGAAAACAATTTTCTTTTGACAAGAATGAATGTTAAAATTTTGAAATTGCAAGGGTGAAGGAAAGGGAAATTGTAACGGAGGGGGGGAAATCCCGGGAACCAATGAAAGCGATGATAGCAAAGGGGCCCACGCCGGGGAACGGAATCTAAGTACCCCCGGGTTTTTAAACCAACCCCCGCCGCAAAGCAGGATGGATTTGGGCGGGGGCGTGGGCAACCGGCCCCGTTACCCCGAAGTACTTGTTTTCTTTGGCGGCCGGGGAACACCCTTGGGGCAAAAATCGTAATCCGGGGCGTAGCCCAGGGACGGGCAAAGGCAGGGAAAAGGGGGAAAGTTTTTTCGGGGTCAGGGGCAGGCAGACGGCCCGGGGAGGGGGAAAACAGGCAAGGTCAGGAAACAAGCGGGCCGACGGGTCCCCGGGGAAATTTCAAACTAAAACCAAAACCCCCTCAAAAGTTTTCCAAAAACACAACAACAACTGGCGGGCGAGTGCTGGGGACCCAACCAAATATAGGCCCCGGGGCCATAAATTTAAACCCCAAATTAAAAGGCGCCGGGCCCAAAATCCGGCCACCTCGCCCCAAAAGCCTTAACAGGTTTATGAAATGCGCGGCTGTCAGACTGGAACAGGAGGGGGGCCGGGTAAGTAGGGGGTTTTTTCCAGCCCAAAGCAGAAGGACCACGGCTGCGGGCAGCCGCAGCACCCGTCCCCGGGACCCCGTCCCGAAACAGGGGGAACCCCGCGGCGAGCTGCGGGCGCCGCGCCCGTCCCGTACCCCCCCCCTTAGCTCTCCCCCTTTTCCCTTTTTAAAATTTTAAGCAGGAGATCAGGGGACAAATTGGTCCCAGGTTCCCATAAAACGCTCCCCGGGCCGAACCCTTCCATCAAAGATAAAACCCCCTTCCCCCCCCCTCAGTCTTCCCCGCCAAAACCCCCTTTGGACCTCAAAAAATTTAAACAGTGCTGGGCAACAGGAAAAGGGCGAAACAGGTCTGCGGGAGAACTTTCCCAGCACCCCCCCGCTTGGGGAAAGGAAAACGTAAAACCCGGGCCCCCGGGAAAAAACGTAGAACGGGGGCGGGCGAAGTTTTAAGGAGACCGGGGTTCAGCCGCGGGAGCACCAAAAAAGGACCCAGGAAATTTGGGGGCCCAACTTTGAAACCCGGGGCACCTTAAAAGGGACTACTTTGGGGATAACCCAAATCCTACCGCCGGGTTTCCAAATAGGGGGGGGGGCCCTTTAGGGCCCTTTCCCAGCCTGACGCTTGGTGGGGGCAAAACCGTAGCGGGGCCCCTTCGGGGTGAGTTTCCAGAAGCCTTTATGCCCCTTTAATTTTTGGGCTTTCCAAAGGGCCGGGACATACACAGGTAGCTGGAGGGAGAGGTGGCGGGATGAAACCCCAAAGAAACAAAAAAGGGAGAGGCCCCCCGTTTCCCAGACTAAAAGTTAAAGAAAACCTGCCCGGAAAAAGATCGGCCCCTTAATTCCTGACGAGCGGACAAAAAGTGCCGCAAGTAGGTGCCCAACACCTTTTAACCCCCTTCTCCCCTCCCCGTTGTTTGAGGGTGGTATGCAGAAAGAAATCCAACTGAATCTGAAATTTGACAGCACAGGACCCCCGAAAAAAATTTTTAGCGAAAAAAGGGAACCCTGTGGGAGACAACTTTGCAAACGGGAAAAACCGGGGAAAGGGGAAAATAGATGGAAAAAATTTTGGGGGCCCCCGGGGGGGAAAAGGGAAACCCGTGCGGGGGGATAAAGGACCATTTTCGAGAACGATCGGTCCCCCCCCATATACCGGTTTCCAATAAAAGGTGGAAGATCTTGACAAAGCCCCAGGGCGAAGGGGGCCCGGGTTTTTTTCCCGGCACAGGAAGGGGCTGAAAAGGCCCCGGGCTTGAAGCGGGGAAACCCTTTAATTTGGGAAACAGGAGGAGAAAGGCCAGCCCCAAAGTCCCTGACGTTTTTGAGCAAAGTGGGCCACCAGAATTTATGGGGAGACCACTAAGGGGCTTATGGTTTCCCCGGATCCCCACTGTTGGGAAAAAATTTTCCCCACTTCAGGATTCTACCCCGGAAAAGCGGGGCGCACATAAGTCCCCCGGGGGGCAAAACTTGAAGACCCCCGGGGGGAAACCGTGAAAAGACTTCATGGGGGACAATGTCGTGGAGGAGAGTCAGACCCACCGTATCAGAGGCGCAGATAGGGCGTCAGCTTTAAAATTTTTTCCCCGGCTGGCCGAAAGGGGTAGCAGGAAGTAAAAAAAACGGGCGAAAAAAAGGGGCCCAAACTGGGCCTCCCGGGGTTTAAAAGGCTTGAGCCGACGAAGAAAAGGGAGGTTTTTATGATCGGTGAAAATATCAATAGGGTGACAAAGCCCCCTCCAGCAGGTGAGGGGCCCCTTTTCCCTAAAGCCAGCTTTTAGGGCCCAAAAATTCGCATCCCCTATGGTAAAATTTTTTCTCGGCCCGGAGAGAAAGTTTTGGAGAAGAATCCAAAATTTTTTCATTTAAACCCAGGAGGACCTCTGCAGGAGGACAGCACCCCCAACCCACCGAGGGGGCATCCATTTCCAAAGGGAAGGGGGGGGTTGGGGGCCCCGGGCGAGACAAAACCCCGACAACACGAACGCAATTTGAGACGGCTGAAAGGTTTCCCTTGAGCACCCGGGGGGCCGGGATTTGGGGTTTGGCGTTTTTCGGGTTAGAGCCACCAGAGGCCAAAAGCGTAGAGAAATGTGGAAAAAATTTGTTTTGTAAAAATTTTGGCAAACCCAAAGGAATCTTAAAGGGCCCCCAAAGGCCCACCGGTTGTGGGCCACTGCAAACAATTTGGCGGAGTTTTGAGGGACCCAAACCGGGGGCCCCTTTCAAAAACGGTACCCAAAAAGGGCGGGCTGGTGAATTTCGAAGAGACACCCCACTGTTTTGGAAAAAAAGCTAAAGGGAAAGGGAGCCCGCCTGAGGCCCCCGGGCGAACGTGGGGCCATGATTACGAGATCCAGAAAAGTTTAAAGGAAAAACGTCCAAGTAGACAATAACACAGCTGTAGAGTAGGTCCCAAAGATCTCATTGACGAAGTTTGGGGAATACAGCGGGGACGTTGCAGAGCCCCGAAAGGCATAACCAAATACCGAAGGGGGCCACCCCGCGAAAATAAACGCGTTTTCCCTCTCGCCTTCTCAAATAAAACGGATAAAAATTATAACAACCCGAAGACCCAGTTTGGAGAATTTTTTCCCGGGGCCACGCGGGGGTTCAAAAGATTTCCCCCCCGAAAATAAAGGGGCAGAGGGTAGCGATTTTTTTATGGTGATTTTATTTAACCCCCGATAGCAAATGCAGGGCCTGAAACCCTTTCTTTTTTCCCTCCACGAAAGAAGCCGCCCCCTGCCGAGACGGGGGGACTTAGGGATAAACCCTTTGGGGGTTTTTTTCTCCTTGATGTTTTCAACATCCCCTTTAAAGCTCCGGGACGGAGAGTGGATAAACCCCCGGGTTGCAGGTCAATGGGACAGTCGAAAGGGCCGGGTGAGGAGGGAGCTTTTTGGGGCCTGCCCCCCGAAAAAAAAATCTGCAAAGTCCCCAAAAAAGGCCCTGGTAACCTGAAGGAGCTTTTGGGAGACTTCAGGGAAGCAACCTGAGGGGGGCGAGTTGTGGGGCAGACAGGCCCAAAGGAGTGACACCGGAACCCCAACCCCCTGGGCTTCACCGTCTCCAATCCAAAATCGGAGTATGGTCCTGGCCCCCCCCCCCAAGGGGGGGCCCAAAAGGATTTTTAAAGGGGGACCCAGGCAGGGCAAAAAGGGCAACGTTTCCATGTGAAGGGGCCCCCAAACGCGGGAAAAGGGGGCCGTTCCCAAAAAGGAAGGGGTCCTTAAAGGGATTTGCCACTGACCGAAACAAAATATGGGGTTTTCTGCCCAAAGGGGTCCCCCGGGGGGGGAAAACCTGGGCACAAATTTTTGTGGCTTTTTAAAAATTTTTTCCCCATCCATAAACAAAAAAAGGGGGCCTGAAAGGTCGTCCGGAGAAACCAAAGTTTTACGGGCATGCAGACGGGGGAAAGGGCCCTTTTTGACACCAGGGGTTCCCTTTTCCTAAAGAGCCCTAGGAGGGGAATTTTCCCGGCGCCAAACCCGGGCAGTCCCCAATGAAGGGCCAGAACCGCCACAAAAGAAACACACGCTTCTGGGGACGCTGTGAAAAGTTTCCCCCTGGGCAGGTGGGGTTCTCAACTGCATAGGTTCTTCCCTTTAGAGACCATCGGAGAGGAAGGTTTGAAGGTTTCCCCTGTCAGAAGGGTCCCCTCATCCAAAAGTGGCGTAGCCCAAGCCCAAAGGGTTCCCAGACAAGAGGGGAATTTTGAAGGGCCCCCTTGGGTTTGCTCGAAGGGAAAATTTGGGGCCCCATCATCTCGGGGGGATGGAGCACTGGCTATGAATCCCCGCCCTTCTTTTGGGGTCCCTCGTACGAAAGGGGAGGCAGATGCAAGAAGGGGCCCCCCCCCCCGAAGCAGGGAGAAACAATGGAAAGCCGGAGCAACGATGCAGGGGCAAGGGCGGCAAACCTGGAAGGCAGACGGGCGCCAGGTTTTGCATCATGGCCGCTAAACTGGGGCGAAAAACGCTGGGGTCTTTTGGGCACGACCTCCGTGAAAACCCCCGGGGATCCGGGGAGAGGTACCCTTGGGGGAATCCATGGCCATTTTGTACTGTAAAGGAGGAGGGGGATTTCCCCTGGACCAAACCCCAAGCGATGATAGGGTAAGCCAAACCCCCAGGGGAAAGGAATCTTTAAGGGAGCCCCCGGTTACCACCAGAGCCCGCCGGGAAACGGGTGGCTTGCTGCGGGGGTGAGGGTAAACCCGGGCGTTACCCCAAAATGACTTTCTTGCGTTTCCGGGCCGGGGGGACAGCGTGGGCAAAAAACGTAAATCCCGGGGGCGAAATCAGGGAAAAGGCAAAAGGGCAGGGGAGGGGCCCGAGGTTCTGGTCAAGGGAGGCAAGGGCGGGGGGGGGCAAAAGGGGGCGGCAAAAAAGGCAAGGGGCCCGGAAACGTTAAACAAGGGGGGACTGGTACAAAGGAAATTTAAGACTGAAACCCAAAACCCCTCTAAAACCCCCAAAAAAAACACCCAAAAGACGGCAGCGATTTCTAGGGACTCAAAACCCTATATAGGACCACGGGCCCTCCCAATTTTTAAACCCAAATTTAAATCGCGCTGGCCCTTTTAAAACCCACCAGCCGTCGCCGCCGGGGCCTTTAAACAGGGGTTAAAAGCCGCGGCGGCTGCAAACTGGAGACAGGAGGGGGACTGGTAAGTACAGGGGTTTCCCCCCTAAGCAAAGGGCCACGGGTTGCGGGCAAACCGCAGCAACCCGTGCCGGACCCCGTGCGCACAAGGGGGACCCCGCGGGGGACCGCGGCCCCACTTCCGGAAAATGGGTTTTTTCTGCTCGAATCTGGGGAAAAAATTTTTGGGGGGTGGGGTGGGTTTTGTTTTGGGGAAAAAAATTGAAAAATTTTTGGGCTTACAAAAGACAATACTGTACTCTGTTTTACTACTTTTATCCGACAATAAAAGTTATGGTAAAAAAAAAAAAAAAAAAAAAAAAAAAAAAAAAATTCTGCTTACCCGTCACGCAGCCCCCCTAATTCATTAAGTCCAAAGGGGGCATGCAAAGATATTTTTACCTTCAAAAAACCCATTGCATCGCTACATCTGTACTGCATATTTTTTTATTTAAAGTTAGCACAAAATCTACAAAAACGGCAGAAACAATTTAAAACTATACAAAAAAAAAATGTATCAGAATAGAAGGTAATCTACCCCGAGCTGCTCTGCCACAATAACGCGAGTGCATATATCATAAAAAATTCCCGCTGCCAACAACCCCCCATCCCAGAAACAATATACCTAATCCCCCCAAATTTTTTAAATAGAAACCCTGGCCTCACGGATCCAAAACCTATCATCATTGCAAAACCAGGGAAAACGAGGGAAACGTGGAGGCTGATGGGGGGGAGAAAGGGGGATGGGAGGGGGGGAGAAAAAAAACCCTATGGGAACTCTGATGCTTCTATAGTCCTAATTCAACTGTCATTTTCCCTTGACCGTAAAAATTTTAAACACATAAATCATGTTTCTTCAAAAAATTTTTATAAAGGGAATCACTAGGGTTAAATAAATTCTGAAAATTAAAAAACCTTCATTTAGGCCCTTTTGGATTCAAAGTATTTTAGTCCCCCCCCCCCCCCCTGTCCATCAAGGGCCCCTTCCTCAACAAAAAAACATCCCCGAACGCCCTTCTTTCCCCTAGCTTTTTCCCCAAAAGAACCCCAAAATTTTTTGCACCCATTTCACCCTTATGTACTTCCAAAATGTGTCCCTTTCTAGGGGAAATGCACCTAATTTTTAAAAGTACTCAATGTTTTTAATCTGACACCGAAAATCCTGTATGGTTTTTTCCCCCAAAAAACTTTTGGGGGGGTACACATAGCCCCAAAATCACCCCTCTGGTTTTACAGTTAGAATTGTCCCCGAATTGTCGGGGGGGTAGATATACGTTTGAAATTGTGATTTTCTCACCTCCCTACAAGCCCTCACCTGCACAAAACGGTGGGGCACCCAAGGGGGGCCTTTTTTGTTTTGTCCATTAATTAGGGACACTTTTCCCCAAATAGTTGGCATTTGGGGTCCCCTTTCCGAACTAGTACTTTGCTATAGATATAAGGCTTTCCCCCGTTAATGGTGGTGTTTTCCCCCAGAAATTTAAAAAGAAAAAAGGAAACTATTTCCCTTTTTTCAGTAGGAGAAAGGGATAAATTGAAGGTTAAAAAAATCTTTTTTAAAACCCCTTCAAAACGCTTAATTTGGGGACGGGTTGGCGCCCTACTCCCCGCCGGATTTGCGCTGCAGTACGGGGCCAAACCGCCCTGCATTACGGGAAACCACTGCTCTCATATAAACAGTGGATTCCCCCGCTCCTCCCCGCTCGCAACCCCGCGGGGGGAGAAAAAAGACATGGGACATTATTTACGCCCCGGACAAGGCCCCGTAAAAATGCATTGTCCCCATGGGCCGGAGGCGCCCCCCCCGCGCTTTCCGGCCCCGCCCCCCCTCCCCCCCCCTTTTTTCCCCTGGGATTTGTGGGGCCAAAACGGCTCACAAAACCCTTCGGGAAAAGCCCCTGGAACACGGGCCCAAAAAGTGTGCATAGAGGTTAAGAGTTTTTACATAATAAAAGTTTCGTTTTAAGTGGGTTTTAAAAGAAATTTAAAACGATAGATTTAAATTTGCCTAAGGCAAAAAAACAAAAAATAGTGATCAAGTCACAAACCGAAATCACTGAGCCTTGCAAAATAATAGGAGTTAAAACCAAACCAGAAACCCATCAACCAACAGCTGTTTTTTGGGGGGTTTGTTCTTTCCCTCAGTACAAGGGGCAGGGGACTGGCTTTTCTGGTTAAAGAAGCTTAAAAAAAGGGTTTTTTTCAATTTCAATGATTTTGCTTTTTTAAAAATTAAAAGGGAAAAAAGTTTTATTTTTTTTTTGGTCCGGAGATGAAGAAATTTTCTCCTTTGGGGGCACAGAAGTTTCTCTGTTTTTCGACTCTCTCCTCTTTCCTCTCTCACTGAAAAAAGCGCTTTCCCCACTCCAACCCCTGGGAATCCCCCCCTGCAGAGGGCTTATCTCTAGTAAAGGGCCCGAAAGCTTTTCAAATTTTTTAAGTAAACATCCTTTTGAGTTTTTGCACCCGAAAATAATGCAAATTTTTTTAAAACTTTTTTACTCGGAAATCAGTGTAAACCGGGAAAAGCTGGAAAAACCCGGCAAAGTGGGCAATTTCTTACAAATAGACAGCCTGAAAGAATATATGAGCTAAAGCGGCTGGAAAATATAAGGGGGAAAAAAACCCCTTTAAAATTTTTGTGGAGCCAAAAATCTAATTCCCCTTTAAGAAGCCTCCCACATAGTGGGAAAAGCATTCCCTCTGATCCAATCAAAAGCCTTTTACTCAGCCAAAATAAGTATGCAACGCAATACGCCGTGTGAATTTACCCTAACAGACCCAGGGGACTTTTGGGGTGGTTTCCCCGAATGGGGCTAAAATTTTAAGTCCCAGACACAGGAGAAATTAGAGAAAAAAAGCAAAGGGAAAAATTAGGTCTTTTTCTAAACCCTTAAAGGGGGCAAAATATGTAAAATTAAATAAAAAAATACACAAATGTATATATAAAAAAAATCAACCCAAATTACAACTTTTTTCCCCCGATACATTAAAAAAGGGTTTTAAAATTTTAAATTTCACGATAAAAAGGGGACACAATTTAAAAAAACTTATTACAGCACTGTTGCTATTAATAAAATTTGAAAATCACTTTTTATTTTATTCTTACTATTTTCCTGTCGTATTATAAAGAAAAATAAATAGACCTTATACAAAAATTACATAAAAAATATAAGCCTAATGGATCACAGAATTTTTTTAAAAAAATGCAGAACAGATTTTAATTCTTTCTACTATTTTCGTTCTTATAAAAAAAAATCTAATCTAAAAATTACATAAAATTAAAGCCTAACGCATCACTGAAAAAAGGAAAAAAAACTGTAGAATAACCAAAAATAAAGAAAAAAGGGAAAACAAAAAACTGATCATTTTTTAAAAAAATATTTTCCCTTTATGTAAAAAAAATAAAAAAAACTAAAAGAAAAGAAAAATTAAAATAAAACCTAAAAAAAACAGGAAAAAAGGGAAAAAAAATTTGGAGAATAACATAATTTTTTCCTTTTTCTCCCTCCCGCAAAGCATATTTTAATATATTATTTTATAAAAAAAATATATATCTAAATCTAAACATAAAAATTTTCAGAAAATTGAGGCTGAAAAGTATCCCCGGAAAAAAAAAGTTTAAAAAAAAAATAGTAAATAATTTTTTCCCTGGAAAAAAAGGTTTAAAAATTTTAAATAAATAACCAATATTTTTTTTAAAACTAATTTTCATCTTATAACAAATAAAAATTACGTCATGGAAAAAACTCAAAAAAAATTCTGTAGAATTATAGAATAACCATTAAATAATATTGGCTTTGCACAGAGAAAAGGTGAAAAATTTTTTGGGTAGAATAACCGATTTTTTTTTAATACTATTTCCCTTTTTTATATTTAAGAAGGTCAAATGTAAAAATTACACAAAATTAAGACCTAACATATCACTGAAAAAAGTAAAACCAAATCAGTAGAACAACTAATTTGTTTTTTTCATGGAAAAAAGTGAAAAAATGTATTAGAATAACTGATCATTTTTTTTTTTTTTATATTTTTCCTCCTTTGTATATATACTGTAATATATATATATATATATATATATATATATATATATATATATATATATATATATATATAAATCTAATGTAAAAATTACACAAAATTGAGACCTAACATCTCACTGAAAAATAATAAAGAAAAATCAGTAGAATAATCATGTTTTATTTTCACGGAAAAAAGTGAAAAAATTTAGCAGAATAACTGATAATTGTTTTTGAAACTATTTTCCCTCTTCTTATATAAAAAAAACAAAAACAAATCAAATGGGAATCAAAAGGGTAGAAAAACAGAAGAACCAATAATTTTGTTCTTTCCCCAGAGATAAAATTTAGTAAACAGACAAATTTTTAACAGTTTTTAACAATTTTTTAACAATTTAACAAATTAACAATTTTTTAACAGTAACAGACAATTTTTTTTTTTTTACTATTTTCCCTCTTTATATAAAAAATAAAAATAAACCTAATGTAAAAATTACAGAAAGATAAAACCTAACATCAAAAATCCTAAAAAAAAAAACCCGTAGAGTGAGAGCTCGAGAGAGCCACCAAACTGTTATGCACTAAGCGGAGGGTAGATGTTCAGGAAGTGGATCCGGCAGCTCACGAGGTGCAGGCCCCGCCGGTTGCTATGGGTAACCACGTCTCCCTCCGCCGCACACTGGAGCCGCACTCACTAACCAGCATGCAGTGCGCCTCAGACGGAGTCACGTGACGGAGCCCAGCAGGTCATGTGACGCGGAAGTGTGCTGAGTGTGCTGCTTGTCACCTGGGAGAGATGGCGGCGCTCTGCGGTTGCCGGGCGCTGGTGTGCGCGGCGCTGTGTCTGCTGGCGGCGAGCGCTCAGTATGCGGAGGTGAGAGGAGCGGCCATTGAGGGGGCGCAGGGTTGGGGAAAAAGATGAGCCTTGGGGTTTGGGCATTGTGGTGGGGTCCCCCTGAGCAAGCCTATTTGCCGCGGGGGGGGGGTGGTCAAAGAAACCCCCTCATGTCGTGATTGTATTTTAGTTAGGAACATGAGTAAAATGAAACATACATTGGGTCTCATTTATGGAAACTATAGAAATGGGAGTGTTTTTGTTGCCAAAGGGGACCCAAACAGAGGGCCCAGGAACCAATCGCCCATAGGACCAAAAAGAAAAACAGCAAAAAATCAGAGGAAAACAGGGGCCCAAGCGGGGCCAATAGAAACTAATTGTAACCAGGCCCAAAGAAAAAAAAACAGAGCCTAAGCGAAAATCGGAGCCCTAGGGCAATTTAGGCCCATAGCGGGCAAAACAGAGCCCCAGGCAACCCCTTCAGGCCCTTTGCGACCAACGAGGGCCATAGCGGGCCAAACGGGGGCCCCCATAGCGACCTTTTAGAGCCAAAACGCGAAAAAATAAAAAGCTCCAGCAACCCCAAACAGGCCCTAGTGACCAATCAGAGACTTTTAGCGAAAACCCAAACAGGGGAAAAAGCGACCAAATCAGAGCCCCAAAAACCAATCAGAGCCCCTACGCCCAAACAGAGTCTTTGTGCCCTTTCCCCCCCCAAACCCCCTAGCCACCCAAACAGAGCTTAAAACGCCCAAACCAGTTACAAACCAATCGAGCTTTAGCTTTTATTTTTCAGAAAAGTTTTAAAAAGTGAAATTGGGCTCTGATTTTATTGCTTATGGCTCTGATTGGTTGCCATGGCTCTGGTTGCTATGAGTGGATTGGTTGCTATGAGCTCCCGATTTTGGTTTTTTTATGAGCTTCGATGGTTTCCCGGGTTTGATTGGTTTTTTTATGGGCTCTGATTTGGTTTTTAGAGCTTTTGAATTTGGTGCTATGGGCTTGGTTGCTACGGGTTGATTTCTGTTTTTTGCTATGAAGTTGATTGGGGTTTCCCTTTTGGGTCTGGGTTGGGGTTTCTTTTGGGGTTGGTTGCTATGGGCTCTGGTTGCTTTGTGCTCTGGTTGCTTGGGGTTGATTTCTTTATTGTCGCCCAAAGAGTTTTTATTTGGGTTTGGCTATGGGAAACAAAGTAGGGCTTTTCTGTTGTTTGTTTTGGTAAATAAAGGGGCCCTATTGGGGTTCACTCCCTCCCCGGGCCATGGGGGGGTGGGTTTGTTTAAAGGGATCCCTCTGCGGGTTCCGGCCCGACAACTGAAGGGGGTGTGGGGTGTTATACACGGTGGGTTTTGGGGAAAAAGTTTTCCAAAATTTAATGAGAATTATTTGTGACCTTTCTACACAAAGCGGTTTCTGGTGCCGAATCTCTGCCCGTAAGGGCCACTCCACACCTGCACGGTTATTCCTGGTCTTCTGTTCCATCATAAGAACAGGAAACAGAAAATAACAGCAATGTCAGACTCCTAATACCACAGACTCCAACAGCGCGTGATGGACCCCATCGACTGTTGTCCGTTGACTTTCCATCATGGTGACCGTCACTTTAACGTAAAAACTGGTTCCGTTGCCTCATTATTTTTCCACAGAAAGTGGAAAATAACAGCGACACCAGATCCGTTCCCTGCCGGACACCTACGTCGGCTGATGGTCTCCCGCGGTCTATTGGCTCCCATCATGGTGACCGTCATTTTAACAGAAGAAACAGTGCAACATGCTTTGCTATTATTCTGCCATTTCTGAGAGCTGGAGGCACCTAATGGATTCTCCAGCCCAGCTGGGATCAGACCTGGTGACGTCACTCATTACTATTTTTTTTTCCCCACAGCATGAGTTCTAGATCTGGACTGAATGAGCTGCGACGCGGTTTCCCATTAACCCCTGAGGCCGAACGCCTGAAAAGTAGTTAATGACCAGAACATTTTTCTAGTTTTTGCCTCCTTGCGTTTCAACAGTTGTAACTTTTTTATTTTTTTCAGTGACGCAGTTGGATGAGGCCTCGTTTTATTCGAGACAAGTTGTATTTTATGGGGGAATAGTTTAAAGGGGTTGTCTCGCTACAATGATTGGGTTTTAATTTAAAGATCTTTAAAAAACAAGCAGCTTTGCAATATATGTTCATTATACAAATGTCCTACTGATTTTGAGCTAGCCTGTTAGTATTCCTAATCAGCTTCTCAAATCTCTATAGTAGCCGACTGTTGATCCTATCTTACTGGCTGTCAGGTCTGAATGACTCATCACTTTGAAGCACGGTCGGAGCAGAGAGCCCTCCGCACAGAATGCTTCTGGAGTGGAAGGAGGGGGAGGGAGGACTCTGGCATCTGTGTCCTGCTCCCTGGATTAACCCTGTGTGTGCCTGCTTCCTCTGCTCTCTACACAGATAGATGTGAAGCAGTGACCTGTTGTTTACTATAATCCATGATATGTCTTTGGAACTGTGACTATATAATACTGTACAGATCAGGCATGGGAATACTTTATGCTCTCCTGTATTAGTGAGACATCTGAGTATAGTAACACTTCCCTTGTTGTTGCTGGAGATGTGGAGACTTGTAAGCTAAGCAGGGGATATAGGAACCATGCATCCCCTGTGCCTATTAGCTACACAGCAGCTCACAGACCTCTAACTCATAGATCAGCCTGTTTCTGTAACAGACCTAGGCAGGCTCACCACAGGGTGAACTCGAGAGCAAACCCCCTCCCCCTCCCCCCACTGTATAGAAGTAGTGCTGCCTGTGTGCTGATGGGAGGGGGGAGAGGGAGCAGAGAGACAGACCAAGAAGCACCGCCTCAGTTCAACTTACCAGGGACACTGACAGGCTGAAAGCTCGTAATGAGACAACTCCTTTAAGTTCACTTATAAATAATTGCAGAATTTAAAAAAAAATGTTGTTAATGTTTTTTAATTTTTTTTTTTACCCTATTCACATTTCACACTTAATAACTTGTTAGATTAATTCTACAGGTTATTACGGTCGTGTGGATACCAAATATGTGTAGGTTTTTTGTGTGTGTAATATATGCACAATTATTTTTTATTAAATATTTATTTTTATTTAATTTTTTAATTCCTTTTTTTTACACTCTTTGTTTTTTACTTTTTTTTTTTTTTTTTAAAATGCCCTTTAGGGAGAACTGTTTTAATTTTTTTTTTTTACACATAGTAATGTATTAGCATATTCATATATGCTAATACATTATAATCTGTGTCAGTCTGACACAGGCAGTGATCAGGACAGCACACAGTCTGCCCTGGTCACTGGCTTGTCACACAGACAGTCCTGGGGCTACTCTAGGTCCCCGGGCTGACTGTGCAGCCGTTCCCCGGGCTCTGTCGGGTCACCGGGAGTTCCGATCACCCAAACAGAGCAGGGAAACCCTTTGATTGTGCTGCGGTGATGATCTGCCGCAATCAAAGGGTTAAAGCATCGGGATGCGGAGGGTTCCTCCGCTCCCCGGTGCTCACAGGAGATGCTTTGGGATCGGGGCTGTGTAGTACAGCCCCAATCTCGGCACAGCTGCGGCACTGGGCGCCTCAAACCCCGATGTCTGCAGCGACGCCAAAAGACGGTGGGCGGTCGTTAAGGGACTTTCGATGCAGGTCGTTTGTCTGTGGCGACACCAAAAGATGTTGTTGCAGTTAGAGGGGTTTTGCAGCTCCCAGCGCCGCAGCTGCGCTAGGAACAGAGCTCTGGTTAACAGCCCTGTTCCTAGAGCAGTCTCAGCAAGTGCCAGGAAGCAGAGGAAACCTCCGATCTGCGTCGCGTAACCCTTTGATTGCTGTGGTCCGTAACTGCGGCATAATCAAAGGACGTCCCCCTGCTCCATTGAGTCATCAGGATCCCATGGAGCCCGGGGAACGTCTGTACAGTCAGACTCGAGAACCTAGAGTAGCCTCAGGGGTGTCTGTATAACAAGCATGCATTCAGGGCACACTGTGTGCTCCCCTAACAGCAGCCTGTGTCATAATGATGTATTAGCATACAGGAGTATATAGCAGTGTGCTAATATGTTACTAAGTGTTACAAAAAAAAGTGTGCAATAGTTATTTCATAATGGGATTAAAAAAACCATAAAAAGTGTTTGAAAAATAAATATTTCATAAAAAAATTACTGTGCATACATTACACTAGAAAATCATCCCTCCACATATTAGGTATCCACTTGACCTGTAGAATTAGGCTAGGTCTACACGGCATTGGACACAAAAACAAATCCTAAAACTGTTGTTCAATGCATGTCAAAAACAGCTCTGAAAACGAATGGTTTTTGGCACGTTTTGCGTTGTTTGCAGAAATTTGCGTTTGTTTTTTTTGCAGAAATGGACAGCATTATAATTGCTGTGGATTTCTGCAAAAAAGCACGCCAAAAAAAACGTTTACATAGATGCCAATAGTAAATTTTCTGCCTTGCTCTGGTGTTTTTTTGCAACATATTTCAAAAGACAACCAGCAGAAAAAAAAAACGTTCTGTGGAGAGAACAGAACGTCTTTACTATTAAAGTAGAAAACGAAAAATGCTGATAAAATGACTGAAAATGTCAATGCAGTGGAGACATAGTCTTAAAGGGGTTTTGCCACAATCTCATCTCATACCTCCTGCCTCCAGCTCTTCAGCTCTGTGTGCTCAGAAGGAGGCGTTTGTGATTTGTTTGAATTGCCTATCATGTGACCCAGCAGGATGACATCACCAGGCCTTTCCTCTCTGTAGTCAAAGAAAGGTCTGTTTATGTAAAGCATTGTGAGTAGCTGAGAGGTAAAGTTTTTGCCTTCAGGCACAAGGGTCCTAGGTTCAAATCCCTGCAGGAACCAAACCTGTGTTTTTTTTCTCTTTATCGATGCACAGACCTCATTGAGGTTTCTTATTTTATTTATTTGCACTTTTGACTAATTACTAAGGAGTACAGAGGACGGGCGTAGAATGACAGCGCCTGGGGTTTGAACAATCAGTAGCTGCCTGAGAAGAGAGGTGATGTCTGAGCATGTGCGGCCAGGAGTGAGGAGCTCTCAGCCCTGGTCGTATCCCCTGGAGACGAGCTGTAAACAATGGATCACTAAAGGAGCAGCTAAAACAAAAACGGTGCAGAATTTTTAATAATGATGAATGGCGAAAATGTTTATTATTTCATTTGTAAGCTTCCCACTTCAATTTTACTTCATGGCAAAACCCCTTTAACCTAACAGATTTAGAGTGAAATGTGAATGGTGTAAAAAAAACAAACAAAACCCACAAGTGCAGAAAAACACTTTGGGTGACATGTATGTGTTTTGGCGCCAAGACGGCATTTTTTTTGCGCGCATTGGTAGCGTAGAATGTGCCTGTATCTACTGCGGGTCAAAGATTTAGCGCTTTCTAGTTACAAAGCGACACTTGTGGTCAGGTAAACCACTTTTAAAGTGCTCTACCTGTCCCAGCAGTAATGCGCCTGGATTTGCCGTAATAAAGACATTAATGTGTAGCTCCGTACGGTTATAGTGCGACACCTCCCACACATCAGCCGATCTCAGGCGCATTACAAAGTGCCACGGTCGCTCTGTAATGCACCTGATATTGGAGTGCATCTGGTTAAAAATAGAGCAAATAGGGCGCTAGTCTTTGGGCTGAAAAGACGCCAGACTTTTGTCGCAGCCCTCTTCATACATGTCGCCCTTTATGTTAAAGTTTCAATTTTTTATTTAAAAAAAAAAAAAAAAAAGTTCTTCAGTAATTTATATGTAAACTTAAACTCTGCCTCCAAAAATACAATTTCTCCCATGTAAAACAAGTCCTCAACTGCGTCACTTCAAAAATGAAAAATTCACAACTGTTGAAACGCAAAGAGGCAAAAACGTTAAAAAAAAAATGTAGCTGCTTCATCAAGGACTTTGCAGGTCTAGAACTTAAAGGGGTTGTCTTGCTACAATGATTGGGTTTTAATTAAAAGATCTTTAAAAAGAAAAGCAGCTTTGCAAAATATGTTCATTACAAATGTCGTACTGATTTTGAGTTATCCCTGGTAGTAGGAGTGCATCAGCTCCTCAAATCACTATAGCAGCAGACCTGTTGACCTTTATCTCAGTGGCTGTCAGTGCTGATGACTCATCAGCTTCTCAATACAGGTGGGAGCACAGAGCCCCTCCCGAACAGTATGAGGCCACTTGTGATGCTTCTGTAGTGGAGGGAGGGCTCTGGCTTCTGTGTAGCTGTGCTGCCTGGATTAACCCTGTGTGTGCCTGCTCCCTCCTGCTCTCCACACAGATTGAGGAGAGCAGAGGTGAGGCTGATCTGTGGTCAGTAGGATGTGACAGCAGTGAATTGTGTGACTATAATCACCATGTGTCTGTGGAGCTGTCACTATACTAATAGAACAGATCACGGGGCATGTGAACGGTTCATATCCCTCCCTGCTCTGCTGTATTAGCGACACATCGTGATTATAGTAACTCACTTCACAGCTGCCCTATGTCTGTTCTGACAGGGTGTTTGTTTGTTGTTGCTTGAGATGTCCATGAAGATTTGTATGCTAAGCAGGGGGTATAGGAACACTTACATCCCCCCTGCTCTGCTATTAGCACACACAGCTTCACAGACCTCTCCACACTCATAGATCAGCCCTCTCCCTGATGTCTCCTGACTCTGTGGAGAGGAGCAGCAAGAGCTCGGCCACAGCAGCCGCACAGTGCAGCTGATACAGCAGTGAGCAGCAGATCTAGGCAGGCACACACAGGGTTAACCCTGGCACCAAACCCCCTCGCCCTCCCCCTGCTATATAGAAGTTACTGCAGTCAGAGGAGGAGAGCTGTCTGTGTGCTGAGGGGAGGGGTGAAGGGGGAGGAGAAGAGGCAGACAAGAAGCACGCCCCTGAATTAAAAAATCTATGCTGCCAGACGCACTGAGGTAGGCTGAAAGCCGATAGTGAGACAACTCCTTTAAGTGAGAAGGTTCATGCATCAGTAACTAATGGTGGTAAAGCTCTTGCACCGTGGAATCCTCCTGTTCTTGCTGCAGTCTGAAGTAACGGGACTCTGTTGTCTTTGTATTTCTAGAATAAGGCAGAGCATTTCTTCAGAAGCGGCCACACAAATAACTGGGCGGTTCTGGTAAGTACGACGCTCTTCTTTCTTCTCTTAGCAGAGCTGATGTGTCAATCACTGCTTTAGGCCCACCCACAGCCTGAAGAAGAAGTGTAAGTCCAAACCTGGCTGTGAAACTGCATGGTGAGAAAACCCCTTTAGAGGGGTTTTGCCACAATCTCATTTCATGCCTCCTGCATCCAGCTCTTCAGCTCTGTGTGCTCAGAAGGGGGCGTGTGTGATTTGTTTGAATTGCATATTATGTGACCCAGCAGGATGACATCACCAGGCCTTTCCTCTCTGTAATCAAAGAAAGGTCTGTTTATGTACAAAGTTGTGAGTAGCTGAGAGGTAAAGTTTTTACCTCACAGCATAAGGGTCCTAGGTTCAAATCCCTGCAGGAACCAAACCTGTGGATATTTTTTTCTTTATCAATGCACAGACCTGATTGAGTTTTTTTTTTTTTTAATTTATTTACACTTTTTGACTAATTTCTAAGGAGCACAGAGGACAGGAGTAGAATGACTGCACCTGGGGCTTGAACACAGTAGCTGCCTGAGAGGAGATGTGATGTCTGAGCATGTGCGACCAGGACTCTCAGCCCTGGTCGTATCCCCTGGAGATGAGCTTTAAACAATGGATCAGTAAAGGAGCAGCTAAGACAAAAACAGTGCAAAATTTTTAATAATGATGAATGTTGCAAGTTTCCCACATCAATTTTACTTTGTGGTAAAACCCCTTTAAGGAATGCTGCCTCTAATAGGTGGCGCTGGAGCCCTAGCCTTCTTCCCTGGAGTTTATTCTAATATCAGACTCCAAAGGCCAAGGACGGTTCTCTTTTTGTTCATTGACTAAATGCAACTATTAAACATGAAAGGACTTTTTTTAAGCTTTTTTTTGCACTTGTATTTTTGGATGGTATTTTTTGAATGAAAGAAAGCTTCATAAACTGAATGTGTAGATTTTTGTTTTTTTGTGATGGCGTTTTTGTAGCATTTATTTTTTAAAAGGGTATGTATTGTTACATGTTTATTTTCTGGTGCATTTTTTCCACCATTACAAATCATGTGATCATCATCATCTGACGTACAACGGGCAAAAGTACTACAAAAATGTATGCATCAAAAGATGTTACATGCATGCACACATGTTTTTTTTTTTTTAATGTGATTGCAAGGTGGAAAGATGCTACCAAAATTGCGTCATGAAACTCTAGGCATAAGCATGTGTGCGGTTTTTTTTCGGTGCAGCTTAAAATAATAGATATCTATGGAGGGAAAAATACTACAAACTGTGAAAAAGCGCTAAACCTACAGCACACAAAGTAAAGAAAAAAAACCAACATCTGCAGTGCGATTCATATCTACTTATTGACTTTCAGCTTATGTCTTGCAGCTGCAGTTTTTGCAAAAAATTAAAATAATAAAAAGCATTCCCTTGTAGCAGTGTTTCTGCAGCAATGCGTGAATCCACCCTAAAACTTTTACACAGTCCTGTGACTGTGTATGGGTATGTTCACACGGCGTACTTTGGCTCATAATTGCGCTGTAATGCGCTTGAAGCACGCCCCAGAACGTACTTATCCAGAATACTATGTAATTAAAGGGATCCTCTCATCTGTTAGTTTGCAACGAGCCGGCTTTAGAGAACGGGGAGATGGTCACCCTTACGCAACTCTTCCCCCATTCATGTCTATGGGAGTTCTGAACATACCCGAGTACAGCTGTATTCAGAACTGCCATAGACATGAATGGGATAAACTGCACGAATGCGGCCATCTCCACGTACATTGAGGCCGGCAGGTAGCGAGCTGTGAGCTGGCCTCAGATGGTGGATGTCTCTTGTTAGATGTTTTTGGAGACTTACTAACGCTCAGTATTGTTTTTTTTTAAATTTTTTCCTTTATAATTTTATTTGATTTTCAGTGTATAAAAAAATAAAATAAAATAAGTCAGAGCAATATAGTACAAGTTATACTGACTCCCTATATACACTAATATGCTTTCTACATACATCTCTAATGGAAGGATTAATGCAGGAAAAAACTATGCAGATCAAGAGCCGACATATTACTTAAAAAAATAGAAAGTCGTCCTTTGAAATGTAGCTTTCCTTTAAAATATCAATGATATATATTTTAGAGAAACTCTACCGCCTCCTTACTATTGTGGATGCCCCTATCCAAGTTTTTCAAAAGAGAAAAAAAAGGTGCAAATTAAGAATGAATACAAACTGAGATTTTTTTTAAGGGTTTTTTCCATGATATAATATTATATTGACGTGGGAAGATCCGAAATGCAGATTTAATCAAGTTTGTAAATATAATTAATTACAATATCTACCCTATTAGATCCGCTCTCTCCTTTCTGTTTCCTATGTGTACTGCTCGTTGTCAGGGGTTCTGACCAGCACTGATCTTCTGTCTTGCTGGCCGCACTTGCGCAGTTGTATCTTCACAGCACTTTATAAATGTGTCCCGTTGTGCACCAAAATGTGCGCTGAAAGTTAACGAGACAAAACAAAGTTGCGATAGAACAGGAGAGGCGTAACGTCCAGTGATCTATTGATCTAATGTCCCATCTGTGTCTCTTCAAGGGACCCAAAGTTCCCCCTGATCTGTGATCAGATACCATTTTGAATACCTTAATGGCAACATGGACTCTCTAATTTCCTGTTTAGACGTGTTTTCCATTTTGTTTTTAATTGTTTTGTCTGCAGTTCATTCGTTTTTTCTTTCAATTTCTCTCTCTATTTCTCTCTTTCATTCTCTCTCTCTCTCTCTTTCATTCTCTCTCTCTTTCATTCTCTCTCTCTTTCATTCTCTCTCTCTTTCATTCTCTCTCTCTTTCATTCTCTCTCTCTCTCTCTTTCATTCTCTCTCTCTCTCTCTCTCAATTTCTCTCTCTCTCTCTTTCAATCTCTCTCTCTCTTTCTATTTCTCTCTCTCTCTCTTTCAATTTCTCTCTCTCTCTTTCAATTTCTCTCTCTTTCTATTTCTCTCTCTCTCTTTCTATTTCTCTCTCTCTCTTTCTATTTCTCTCTCTTTCTATTTCATTCTTCTCTCTCTCTTTCAATTTCTCTCTTTCTTTTCTATCTTCTCTCTCTCTATTTCTCACTCTCTTTCTATTTCTTTCTATTTCTCTATTTCGATTTCTCCCTCTCTCTCTCTTTCTATTTCTCTCTCTCTCTTTCTATTTCTCTCTCTCTCTTTCTATTTCTTTCTCTCTCTTTCTATTTCTCTCTCTCTCTTTCTATTTTTTCTCTCTCTTTCTATTTTTTCTCTCTCTCTTTCTATTTTTTCTCTCTCTCTTTCTATTTTTCTCTCTCTCTCTCTTTCTAGTTCTCTCTCTCTTTTTCTAGTTCTCTCTCTCTTTTTCTAGTTCTCTCTCTTTCTATTTCTCTCTTTTTCTAGTTCTCTCTCTTTCTATTTCTTTCTATTTCTCTATTTTCTATTCTCCTTCTCTCTTTTCTAGTTCTCTCTCTCTCTTTCTATTTCTCGTTCTCTCTTTCTATTTCTCTCTCTCTCTCTATTTCTCCTCTCTCTCTCTATTTCTCTCTCTATTTCTATTTCTCCCTCTCTCTCTCTTTCTATTTCTCTCTCTCTCTTTCTATTCTCCTCTCTCTCTCTTTCTATTTCTCTCTCTCTCTTTCTATTTTTTTCTCTCTCTCTTTCTATTTCTCTCTCTCTCTTTCTATTTCTCTCTCTCTTTCTATTTTTCTCTCTCTCTCTCTTTCTATTTCTCTCTCTCTTTTCTATTTCTCTCTCTCTCTTTTTCTAGTTCTCTCTCTCTTCTATTTCTCTCTTTCTCTTTCTCTCTTTCTCTCTCTTTCTCTCTCTCTCTCTTCTATTTCTCTCTCTCTTTCTATTTCTCTCTCTCTCTCTTCTATTTCTCTCTCTCTCTCTCTTTCTATTTCTCTCTCTCTCTTTCTATTTTTTTCTCTCTCTCTTTCTATTTCTCTCTCTCTCTCTCTATCTATTTCTCTCTCTCTTTATTTCTTTCTATTTCTCTCTCTTTCTCTCTCTCTCTTTCTCTCTTTCTCTCTCTCTCTTTTCTTCTATTTCTCTCTCTCTCTCTTTCTCTCTCTCTCTTCTATTTCTCTCTCTCTCTCTTTCTATTTATCTCTTTGGGTATGTTCACACTGGGTAATTTCGGCATTTGCACTCTAATACGGGCGAGATGCGCGCCAAAATTACAATAATCCATAATTCTCATAGAGAACTATGGATTACACCTCCTCTCCCCGCTCGTACGAGCGGGAGATAAGTGACATGTCAATTACTTGCGGCGAATACGCGCTGCGAGTAATGAATGGCAATGGGGCCGGCGGGCTGCCGTCCCTCCCCCCCGCGCCCCGGGAGTACGTGGGTATCAGCGCGAGCTCCCGAAACACACGATGTACTGCGGCGCGTACTATATGCGCCGCAGTACAGCGTGTGGACATAGCCTTTCTCTCGCTCTCTTTCGATTCTTTCTAAATAAAGATAATGTTTATTCTGTGCCATTACCATTTGCGTTGAGGGCACCTCAGATTTAAACCATTCGCCTAGTAAACACCTCTTAGCCACCAAAAGGAAGACATGTATCATGGCACTAATGAGAGAGTGTTCAACCCTAGGTGCTGTCAGACTGTCCTGTCCACTGTACTCCTTAGTAATTAAACCGTGCAGATAAAAGGAAACCTAAATCAAGTATGTACATTGAGGGAAAAAATACACGTTTGGCTCCATCAGGGATTTGAACCTAGAACCTTTATGTTGGAAGACATAAGGATTCAGCTACTTTCTAGCTCCTCACAGCTTTTCACATAAACAGACCTTTGTTTGACTAGAGTAAGCACAGTGTGGGCAAAGGCACGGTGATGTCAAGCCAACTGAGTCACGTGATATGCAGTTAAAACAAATCATACATATCCCCTTTTGAGCACACTGAAAGCTGAAGCAGGACAAGCCAGGCATGAAATGCTTTCTGGTAAAACTCCTTTAAGACAGCCTTTCTGATTATCCTCCAACCTTCTAAAATTTTAGGTGAGAGATTTGCATCTTCCTGTTCACGAGCCCATCTACCAAAAATTCCCGGTCCCTCCTCAAAGCTCCTTCTCTTAATCTACAATAGGTGTCCGGCAAAGAGTTTTTTTGTTTGAGGAGTATTAAACTGGTTGTCTCACTACATTGATTCATCTCACCTCAGTCCCGCAAAAAACAAGCCCATACACAGCTCTGCACACAGCAAAATAAAAAAATTATGGCTGTCAGAATAGGACAACATAAAAACAAAATTTTTTATAGACTTATTTCTACTGTGTAAAAGTAATAAAACAGGGGGGCGTGGTTTGACATGGCCGCGTGAAGACGTTTCCTTAAGAGCTCCTCTGTCAGTTGCTGAGGAATCAGCCGCCATCAGCCCTCGAATCATGGGGCAAATCGCCCCAAGAAGAATAAGCCAAGCTCAGAGACGGCTGCTGACCCCTGCCCAGGGGGGGACATTACCAGTACTTTGGGCGGTATGCGGGCCTTTGCCCGGGATGACCCGCGGAGCATGGATCCCAAGATGGCCGCCCGGCCCTGCAGCTGCCGAGGAGCCCGCCGTGCCGGCTCATGATGCCGCGGAAGCACCCTCCACCCGTCAGCCGCCAGAAAAAAAGAGAGACTCAGCTCCCCTCACTCCTACCTGCAGCTTACTGGCGCTCCAGGACGTCCGGGGTGATGGCCGCGCTGCCCGCGCTCTTGAAGGCGCCCGGATGCGGCCGGCTCCGCCGTCGCAGGGGGACTTGCGACGCTGCCTTCCTCCTCCGCTGCGGCTTCTCCCCCGCTGATTGCCGGCGAAACCGGATCTTCGGCGCCTGCCGCCTCAGGTACTCAGCTGGTCCCGCGGCGCTACAGGAGCCGGTGAGTCACAGGCCCGTGACGCGCCCCACGCTGGGAGACGGAGCAGCTGGCACTTCTCCTCCGGCGGGACCGCAGGTACGGGGGCTGCCCCTGCAGGATCGGGGAAGCCTTGGGAGGGATGAGGAGCTCCCAATATGGCACCTTAAATTTTTACCCCCCCGAGGGAGGAGACTCCCGGCCCTGTCTGTGCTGCTGCTTGGAGGCCATGCACTTGGGGCCCTGCAATCCCTGGAACACTCTCCTCATTGGGGGGCCTTTGCGGGCTCAACCCCCCCCCGGCATCAGACTCCCAGCCTTCTGCAGGGGCTGGTCCCCCAAATACCGGGGCATCTGAAGGCCTGAGCAGCCCCTTGGTCCCAGACTGGACCAAACTCCACTTCCCGCATCTCCTGTGGCCCAATATGACCCCGGGTCGGGGCCCTGCCACCATTCCCCCATCATGGTCCACAGGGTCTCCTGGGGAGAAGACCTCTGCGAGCCCACTATGGTGGTTATAAATGGGGCCCACAGCCCCCATTGACAAAAGGTATGCCAGCCTTCATGTTCCAGGCCCATCTTTTTCCCTGCTGACCCCTCGGCTACCCTCGCCACCCCAAATGAGGGAAGGCCCTGCAGACCAGTCTGGACAATGGTCACTCCAGTCTCCAATTCCTTGGGCAGGGGGCCCTCTGCTCACCCTCAAGTACCCGACTTGCTTCTTCTGTGTCAGCATTGGAGCTGCGGACCGCCTGTTGCCTGCACAAGCCGGCTGTGATGCTGGCGGATCCCAAAACTTCTTAAACCCAAGGACCTGAAAAAGGGAAACATTTTCTTCTATGATGAATAGGCTCCTGGATGAATGGAGGAAAGGAGTTTACTCAATTCCGTTCTGAACCTATCCTCTGTGTCTACCAGGGGTTGACACTCTTCAGCAGGCTCAGGAGTCCTCTTCCTCCACTCTCTCGGCGCCTACAGGCGTATTTGCAACACTTTTCATCTCAACTATTTGCCCTTCAACGGCATTCTGGTTTGATGTAGAGAATAGAGGGAGGGGGAAATAATCGAGGATCCGGGGCCTTCCGGAATGGTGCCCGCTCCTGATCTGTACTCCACTGTATCACGTATTTTCAAAAATACTATCTGGATCGTGACCCCAAATACCTATATTAGATGGACCGTGTTCACAGGGCCCTCCGACCTCCAGCAAGGAAACCCCAGCACCCAAGAGATTTTGGTATGCCATGTCCATTTCTTTTTTCCTCAAGGAGGAAATCCTTCAAAAGCTCGCACACGTCGTTCCTTGTCTTACCAGGGACCATCAGATACAGATCTTTCGGACTTATCCCCCCCATACCTGGCACAGCGGGCCATGTTGAAGCCCATCCTCAACGTTCTAATGGAGAGAAACATCCCTTACAGATGGGGGTTCCCTTTCGCCTTGTTGTTCGCCGGGGGGAGCGCACCTATACCTTGCGGTCTCCTGAGGATTGCCGGCTTTCTAAGGACTTGCAGCTTCCGGATATTTCACTGTCCAATGGCCCCTCGGTGACTCTGACAATGGGGCGAGCGATGGGGCCGGGGTGCCGTTGCCTCTCCCTGTCTGGTTGATCAGGGTCTCCCTCCCAGACGACCCCGCTCTGCAGGCTCTCGCTTCGGTCAAAAGTATTTATCACCAGCGCGGGTTCTAGGTCAGGGTTAATGTCCTGAGGGATCTAGTTACACCTTTCTATGTCCTTTCGCTTGCTGGGTTAGGTTGTGGGCAGTATGACCCTCTCACTTTCTTTTTTCGTGGGAATTGTTTTTTTTTTTGCTTTTTTTGTGGTGCCTCGCTTCCCAAGGGTTTAACCACTGTATAGCGAAACCCTATGTCTGATTGATTTGCATTGTAACATTTACTTTGATGCCCTTTCTGCATTAATGTTGGATTCTCTCTCAAAGGTTAGTTCATTGCTATACAGGAGCGGCTTCTTGACGTCCCTGTTATGCGCATCCCCAATTAGGGTTAGGACCACCTTCTGGCCACCCGTGGGCCACCTGGTTTTCCCTGGTTTCTGAGACTACTTGTAGCTTTCCTGAGCAGGAGTTACTGTTTTTTTATGTTTTACCTATGTGTATCCCCCTCCTGCCGGTTCTTTTTCCCGTTCCCCTTCCCTTCCCCCCATTCCTTTTTTTTTTGTTCTTCCCCGCCGGGTGCTGGAGATGAGTGACATATTTACTTTTTTTTAAGCTAGATGGGAGATCTTATGGTGAATATCCTTCAACCCCTAAGGGTCTTAATATACCTAGGAAGCGCCCCCAAAATCCTTTATCATTTTCATCGGCAGAAGGCAACATCTTGTGTTCCAAGAGACACATTTTAAAGTGGATCATGCCCTTAATTAAAGAAGATACTTCCCCCAGTGGCATTTTGCCAACTGTCCCACTCCAAAACTAGAGTCGTGGCTATCGCCATTCATAAATCTCTAGCTCATCGGGTGATAGATTTGTACCCCGGATTCGGAAGCTAGATTTTCCCTCATTCTAATCCTTAATATCAACGGCCACGATTTTACAATCGTTAAGTCTACGCCCCCAAATCGGGGCAGGTCACCTTTCTGTTGGAAGCCCTTCGATGAGTTGCACTCACGGGCCGGGGCACTATTTTGTTTTGTGGGGATTTAAACCCTTTCACCTTGACCCGACACTGGATAACTGGGTTGGCCCACTTTTTCAAGGGCCCTACTCCGCCATTAAAAGGGTTAAGAGGGCCCTTTCCCCCAATTTCAGTTAGTGGACGGATGGAGGCTCCCGCATCCGTCCGACAGGGATTATAGTTTCTTCTCGCCTCCCCACAACACGTTCAGCAGAATTTTACCCATATTTTACTCCAGCATAGTGCTCTCCCATGGCTGCGATTCTTCTTCTATAGGTTAAAGTGATATGGTCGGTCCACGCACGTTTTCCATTACTTTGCAAAGTCCCTTCTTTTTCCGCGCAGGCCAGGCATTGGAGACTCAACGAGTTTCTGCTGCAGGATTCTGTGTGTTTGGCGGAGCTCAGGCAAGCGGCTGAGCATTTTAGGTTGGATCTGCTGACGACCCCACCTCCCTCTTTTAAATGGGAGGTGCTGAATGCGTTCTTTCCCTGGCATATTGATCAAACACGGTAGTCGCCTCAAAAAAGCTCGGTCCGCAGCGACTGTTTTAAAGGCGTTACAAATGGTGTCCTCGCTTGAGCTCCTACACAAACAGGCTCTCTCCGCCAATGTGTTGCAGGATTTATTGTTAGCCAGATTGGAGGTACGTCTACTGTTTGAGCTTCAGGGGTAGACTCTTGCAATAGGACGTAGTAAGTTCTACGAATATGGCAATAAGAGTGGTCGACTTTTGGCGAGGGCGTTAGGAACAGGGCGACGCACTCTTTTGTCACTGGTATCAGGAATAGTGCAGGCAATCTTCTTCATTCTACTTCCGAGATTGCGCGGGAGTTTCAGGGAAAACTATTCCAAGTTGTACAACCTCACAGGTGGCTGGGCCCGTTCTCCCTCGTCGGGACGGGAACCCCCTTCTCCGTTTCCGACCCTGCCGACTGAAATTATTCAGAAGCTGGAGGATCCTTTCTCGGAGGGGGAATTGGAGCTGGCTATCGGGACCCCCCAGTGGAAAGAGCCCTGGGCCCGACGGGTTTTTCTGGTAAATTTTATCAAGCCCTGCGCCCCTCATTCGCCTCGTCCTTCTGAGCGCTTACAATGCAGCCTCGGCCTCTTTTGCCTTTTCCCGGGGGGGGCCTCCAGGCTTATATTACGGTCCTGCCCAAGCCAGGTTAAAGACCCACAGGTATGTGGCAGCTACAGACCGATTTCCCTTCTTAATGTAGACCTTAAAAATATACGCCAAAATCTTGGCGAAAAACATCTTAACCCCTTTTGCCTACCTTTATCCCCAAATCGGATCAAGTGGGCTTCACCCCGGGTCGTGAGGCCAGGGATAATACGTTAAAACGTTAGTTTTTATTCATCATGCCAAGCTACATGGAGAGCCCTTGGGTGATCCTGTCTTTAGATGCTGAAAAAGCATTTGACGGATCTCTTGGGTCTCTTTTGGGTGATACCCTTTAAACCGTGGGATTCGGCCCCACCTTCAAAACCCCCAAGGGTATTCGCTCTATACCAGATCCTTCTGCGAAAGTCAAAGTTAATGGAGCCTTTCGAGCCCCCTTGATATACGCAATGGCACCCGGCAGGGATGCCCCTTGTCTCCGTTGTTGTATGTCCTGATCATGGAACACTTCTGGCCGCTGTGCGGTCCCAAACCCGGACATTAGGGGAATAGAGATTGGCGGACGAGAGTTTAAAAGCTCTGCTTTCGCAGATGACCTGCTAATTTATCTGAAAGGACCCCCTTATTTTCTCTCCCTTCCCCGTTGTCCGAGTTGGACGGCTTCAGCTTATGGTCCAATTTATAAAATAAAATTACTCGAATCTGAAGCCCTGAATATTTCCCTGGACCGTCCACTGCCCAGGCCATTAAATCCAAATTTCCCTTTTCCTGGCCCGAGAAAAAATCTCGTACCTGGGGATTAAAATTCCATCTGACCTTTCTCAGTTAACGAGTGTAACTTCCTCCCTTTGCTAGCTAAGATTCGCAAATGCTTGGGGTTTGGGGTGGCGGTGGGTTTTTCATGGTTTTTGGTAGAAGTGAACGTTATTAAAATGTCCATTCTTCCAAAACTGCTATATTTGCTCCAGACAATTCAATTTCTCTGCCTCCCTCCTTTTGGGTGAAGCTTCAGCGAAGTTTTACTGAGTTCATATGGCACTCTCGCCGTCCGAGACTCAAAAGGGAGTTGCTGTCTAGACCCAAGACGGAGGGTGGCGTGGGCCTTCCTGACTGTAAAGTGTACTATCTTGCCGCTGCCTACGCTAGGTTTTTTTGATCTGATCCACAGTCCTCAGGACAACTATGGGTTTTCCATCCCCCCAAATGGTTTCTCCTCAGGTCTTAATTTCTCTCCCTTGGGCTCAAAGACCTTTCAAACCCGAAACCCTAAATCTTTATCCTTCATACAGCCCCTACACTCTCTATCATCTTTAAAATCCAAGACCCCGAAACCCTTATTAGATTTAAAGGGCCCCTTGTTTCCTATTTCAGACAACCATTTGTTTCCCTCAGGCAGCTCCAGGAAGTTCTTCCTTGGAAGTTCTAGTTCCCGTCCTCTCCTCACAGTACAGGTGCATAACAGGGGTGCAAATTTCTCCCCCCCCTCAGACCTAGTTCAAGGCCTTCCCCCCTCTTTAGGTACCAGTTTGATTTCCTGCAGCTTCGGCACTTCTTACCTCTACTATCAGAAAAGAGTATTTCACTTCGGGCACTTACTCCTTTTGAGAGGTTATGTGTTGCTCCCTTGCTTCCAAAACACTTGATTTTCCTTGCTCTACAGTGGCTGATTTCCTCCCCTTGTCAGGACCCCTTCCCCCTTATTGTAAAGCTTGGGAAAGGGAGCTGCGAAAGACCTTTACGGTAGACCAATGGAGAAAGTGCTTCTTTCTCACTCATAAGGCAGTAATTGCCTGTAAAGGGGCAGGAAACGGACTTCAAAATATTGTCAAGGTGGTATAGAGTGCCGACCCTGCTTCATAAGTGGTTTTCCCAATGTCCCAGATACCTGTTGGAGATGTAACCTGGAGGCGGGATCTATGTCTCATATTTGGTGGGGATGCACAGTCCTGCAGCCGTTTTGGGAGAAGGGTCCTTCAGGCCATCTCGGACTGCTGTGGAATTTCTATCCCGATGTCCGGAGCAGTTTTATTATTTATGACTCCCTTATCGCAATCCTCCTACAAGAAATCTTTAACGAGACATCTCCTACAGGCGGCGAAAGACTGTGATTCCCCCGCTGGCGTCAGTCTGTTCCTCCATCTGTTACTGAAATTTGGGGGGAGGAAATATCTTCCATTCAAAGTATGGAGGAGCTGATTGCTCAGTCTTCAGAAGAAATTACTAGAGTCCCTCGTACATGGAGCTTTATGGACCGCCTACCAAACCTCCCCGGAATTTCAGTCCCTCTTGGGGTAGGTGGGATCTCCTTTTCCCGGGCTGTCACTCCCTGTATATGAGGGGCCCTGGCTGCCTCCCCCTGGGCCCTTGGTCGTTGGGGGTTTTTGTAGAAAAGACCCTCCCACTCTGCAGTTATAGGCGTGAAGCTTTGCACCTCTCCAGCGCTCGGGCGGTACTGAAACTCTTTCCTTCCCTCCCTTTCCTGTCTCTTTTTTGTTTTGTGGCTATGGTAATTTCCAAGAACCCCTCAGGTATGGCGATGCGCAGCCCTCTACCCCGTTATGGGGTGCGGGGTTAGTTTATCTCCGCTTTCCGACTATGAGAATACAACTTGTTCTCGGGGTCGGCTCCCCCATTAGTGGTCTCAGTAGGAATGGCCTACATGTCAATGCGAATTTCATACACTTGTTTCTCGTACCGACATTGTAGTGCCCCTGTTCATTTTATAGCGTATGTTTGTTGTTGGGCTTTGGAAAATGTTTCCCAATTACAACTTATTATTACTGAAAAGCCTGTCAGGTTTTCTAACCAGGTTTTAGTACCTCCCATCACCCTTTTGGGGGTCAAAGTGGTTTTGTTCGCTATACCTCTTCTACAAGTGGCTGCATTTTCTAATTTCATCCATCATAAGCCATATTTCGGCACACCACTCCTACTTCATGTGTATCTCATTTACTGTTACGTCATGGCGCCTATTAGGAACTGATGCTGGTCCTATACCTGCCATTCTCTTTTATTTCCATACTTATGCTCGGCAGGTCGGCTTTGGTGGGCGTGGGTTCGGAATCAATTGAGCCTAGCGGTTCCTTTTTGCATTTTGTAACTTGATCACCTCTGCCTCCCTTGTGGAGCCAAGAGTGGACTTTTGGTCGCAGTACCCTTGCCCCTCTGGCCGTAGAATCAGCTTTTTTTGCCACCATGTCCGCCTGGTTAGGCATCTCATGCCCCTTAGTGTGGTTTTTACATGCTTGGTTAACATGCCTTAATTAGACTACGCCAGGCTTTTCTTGGCTCGTGTTCATTTGCACTTGTGTTTACTATTTTCTTTTTTATGCCTTGTTTGTTACCTGTAATGTTTATAAGAAATTAATAAAAATCTAAATTGTAAAAAAAAAAAAAAAAAAAAAAAGAATTAATAAAACAGAAAAAACTATATAAAATCTATATCATTGTAATTGTACAGACCCCCATAGTAAAGTTATCACATCAGTTACACTGCACGGCGAATGCTGTAAAATTGAAACTCAAAAAACAATGGTGGAACTGCGTTTTTTCATCCCATTTTCATTGCCCAATGCTAAAAAAAAACTATGGAACACCTGTGCATCCAAAATGCACAGTACACCCCTAGATGAGATCCCTGATGGGTGTTGAATCCAAAATGGGGCGACTTCTGGAATGTTTCACCTGTTCTGCTACTTTGGGGGCTTTGCAAATGCGACATGGCCCCACCAAAATCTGCGTTCCAAAAGCCAAATAGCTCTCCCTCCCTTATACGCCCTGCCATGCGCCCAAACAGCAGTTTACACCCACATGTAGGGTATTGCCAAACTTGGAAGAAATTGCTTAACAAAGTTTTAGGGTTATTTTTTCCAGCATTCCTTGTATATATGAAACATTTTAAGCTAAAATTGCAGATTATTGGAAAAAATTTTTTTAATTTTCACAGCCTTATGCTAAAAAAATTTGTGAATCACCTGTGGGGTCTATATACTCAATGCACCCCTGGATATATTCCTTAAGGGGTGTAGTTTCCAATATGCGGTCTATTTAGGGGTGTTTATTAAGTTTTAGCACCTTAGGGTGTCCCCAAACCTGAAATGGCGCCTAAATAAAATCGTATTGAAAATGAGACCCCAGAGTATAGTAGGTGCTCCTCCTATTCTGGGACTTATGGGTGAGCCAAATAATGCACTAGGGCCACATATGGGATATCTCTAAAAACGGCAGACCTGGGGGAAATTATATTACATTGCATTTACCTAGTCACATTTACCGTATTCCAGTGAATAATGGATAAATATTGAAAATCTGCAAAAAAAGTGAAATTTTGAAATTTCACCTCCACTTTGCTTTAATTTCTGTGAAATATCTAAAGGGTTATCAAACTTCCTAAATAGTGTTGTAAAATCGTTAAGGGGTCTAGTTTCTCAGATGGCGTCACTTATGGGGGTATCTAACATGTAGGCCCCTCAAAGCCACGTCAGAACTGGACTGGTCCCTAAAAAAATGTATATTGCAAATTTTCTTGAAAATGTGAGAAATTACTACTAAATTTCTAAGCCCTCTAATGTCGTAAAAAAAAAAAAAAGACATTTAAAAAATGATGCCAACCTATAGTGGACATATGGTAGATGCTAGTTATAAACTATTTTGTGGTGAATAATTATCTGTCTTGCACGCAGAAATTTTGCAACTTTCAAAATCGCAAATTTTTCCAAATTTTCATGAAATTTTGATATTTTTCACAAACAAACAAGGATTGTATGGATAAAAATTTCTTACTAACTTAAAGCACAATGTGTCACGAGAAAACAGTCTCTGAATCACATGGATAGGTAAAAGTGTCAAAAAGTTATTCTCACATAAATGGACACATGTCAGATTTCAAAAATAGGGCTGTGTCAGGAAGGTCAAAACAGGCTGGGTCCTTAAGGGGTTAATAGACACATATTACAAAGTGACTTGTTTTTGCAAGATCTTTAACATAAAAAAAACAGCAATCCTTGTAGTGAGACAACCTCTTTAACTAGTAAATAATTAAAACTGTTGGGCTGGAACTCCTGACTATGCTTCTAAGACTATGTTCACACAGCTTAATTGCGGGACGTATTTCTGCAATTACGGCGTGTGTACGGGGGCGTGGAGGGAGAGGGCGGCAGCCCGCCGGCCCCATAGACATTCATTATTCTCAGCGCGTATACGCCATTGAATAATATACATGTCACTTCTCTCTCCCCGCAGCTTATTTCGCGAGCGGGGAGGGGAGACGTAATCCATAGTTCTCTATGAGAACTGGATTACCGTAATGACTGGGACGTATTTCAGCCCGTAGTTTGCGCAGTACGGCACGAATTACGGGCTGAAATACGTCCCAAAATAAGCTGTGTGAACATAGCCTAAGAAGTTTTTTTTTTTTGTTGTTTGTTTTTTTTAGGAAACTCATGACTTGTGGATAACCCAAGAAGTTTGTTTGGGGAATATTATTATATTTCATTGGAACTTTCTTGATAGATAAAAATCTGCTTTCCTGAGGGTGAAACAAATGACTAATTCCTTCTCCTAACCACTTTCACTCTCCTTCGTTTTTAGGTTTGTACCTCCCGATTTTGGTTCAATTACCGACATGTGGCAAATACCCTCTCCGTCTACAGAAGCGTTAAAAGACTTGGAATTCCTGATAGGTGAGAAGTTCTCCTGTACAAACGTGTGTATTCCTCAGAAGCTCGTTGCTACTGTCTCTAGATGGTGGATTGGACACAGTTTATGTGTCCCTTGTGGCCATTTAGTTTGTGATGGTCGTGTTCGGCTACTTTGCTGGAGGGCGGATCTGTTAGGAGGATATGTTCACACCAAATGACTACTTGGAGAGAATACAGAGGACTTGTAGTTATGAAGTTGCTCTATTTGTGCCAAGGACATTCTCACCGCCCCCTCTTACCCTATTAGGCCCTGTTCACACGATGGATTGGGGCACCGTTTTGGCCGCGGATTCCGACGCGGTTTCCACGGCCAAAACCGCGCCCAAATCGCGCCTAGTTTATTAACATGGTTTCCTATTGGAAACCGCGTTAATATTCACACGCCGCAGGTTTGGCCGCGGCCAATCCTGCGCATATGGAGAACTCTCCTGTCAATTGTTGACAGGGAGTGCTCTGCGCGGGTGGTGCGCGGCTGGGCCCCAAACCACGCCCAGCGCCCGCGCCGCAAACCGGTGTCGGGAGATGCGAGGTCCGACGAGGTTTTGGCCAAAACCGCCATGTGAACATGCCCTTACCAGTGATTGATTGATTGGCCACTGCGTATGCAGCAGATCTGTCAGTCTTTGGTGAGTGGATAGGTCACAGGTGTCAAATTGCGGCCCTCCAGCTGTTGGGAAACTACAACTCCCATCATCAAACCCTACAACTCCCATCATAAACAGCTGGAGGGCTGCAGTTTGACACCTCTGGTGATAGTAGTGCACCCCATGTATTCAGCAGGTTCATATCTGAGAGTCAACTTTATTCTTTTTCAAAAACAGTTTAGTTTACTTATATGATAATTGCATGTCAATTCTTTTAAAGACGGAGCTGAGCTGCGCTATTGAAACACGCAGCGGCGATCCCTCATGTGAACGCTGCTGCGTGTTCGGCATAGCGAGCAGTGATAATCTCACTGCTAATTGTTAGATCCGTCTTGGGGACCGACAGAGCGGACCCCAAGATGGATCCTAAAAGCGCTTGTAACACGGAGTGAAAACTCCCTGTGAACAAGCCCTTACACCTACATTCATGGTGAACAAGGTGTAACTGCCGAAACGCGTCAGTGTGGATGCTTCTGCCTTAATGTTTTTTGGCTTATTTATGATGATGGAATGAAATTGACTCTCTTAAAATTTGTGTTCCCTGCTGAGATGCTGGAAAATGTCCTCCATAAGGGTATCTATAGGGCTCCATTCAAATAGCAGAGGCCCAAAAAAAAAAGCAATATATTATTTGCATTTTTTTATATATATAATTTTGAGTGTAGGTGTTCAGTAACAAAATATCATATATCACACGTTATACTTTTTTAGTTTTATTTACACATTGGGATAGTGTGGAGGGAGGATCTCTGTATGCCTGAAATGAGGGATATTTGTTGCCCTCTGTCAGAGGTATATGTCAGGAGTTCTTCCGAGTGTATACATTAAATGGAGGGCAATAGTGTAACAGGGCCTTATACAAACAATGCATTTTTGTTCCCTATTTGGTATAATAAGCTGCCGTTTAGGGTATGTTCACGCAGCGTCTTGTGTCCGTGTGAACATCCGCTTTGTGATGCGTCTGAACGGACCCAGACACGCATCTAACAATTAGCAGTGTGTTTAACCCCTTAACGACCTATGACGAATGAGTACGTCATAGCGCCGGTAAGCGGCTTTGAAACGGAATCGCGGCGCGATCCCGCTTCACAGCCGCCGGGTGTTAGCGGCTAATTGCAGCTAACACCCGCCGGTTTCAGCGCAGGCGGGCTGCGTCGCCCGCCTGCGCTGTTTAACCCATCAGGCGCCGCGGCACAGCGGCGTCTGAATGACTGAAAAGTGGTGCCGCGCACCGTTTTTCAGCCCGATCGGGACATCAGCAATAAGATCGCTGAGTCCCGACGGGCTAACATGGCAGCGCAGAGCCTTGTGAAGGCTCTGATCGCTGCCATGTTCCTGTTTGCCCCACGTCCGTCCACAGACAGGAAGTGGGGAAACCGCCATCTTTGTACACCCTAATGCATTGCCTATGCAATTCATTAGGCTGTATTAACGATCGCGCCTCCTAGTGGTCAAGCACCATAAGGGGACTAAATGTTAAAGTAAAAGAAATAAATAAAGTTTTAAAGTACAAAAAAAAAGTATTAAAAGTTCAAATCACCCCCCTTTCCCCATTTTTACAAATAATAACAATAAAATAATAAAAAAGTTACACATATTTGGTATCGCCGCGGCCGAAAAAGTCCGATCTATAAAAATATAATATAATTTGGCCCGTACGCTGAACACCGTAGAAGAAAAAAAATTCCAAACGCCAAAATTGCGTTTTTTGGGTCATTTCGCGTCACATAAAAATTGGATAAAAGTAATCAAAAAAGTCGCATCCATTTCAAAGTGCTATCATTAAAAAGTACACATCTGCCCGCAAAAAATGCCACCTCATTGACGTCCGAGGGTGTTAGCACAAAAAAGTTATTGGTCGCACAAAATGGTGCCGCGGCGCAAATTTCAGGAATAGAAAATGTTTGGAATTTTTTTTACGGTACCAAAACATAACGGAAACCCTACATGTTTGGTATTGCCGGATGCGTAACAACCTGTAGAATACAGATAACACATCTTTTACCAAAAATTTAACTCCGTAAAAACAAACCTCCCGCAAACATGGCGCAAGTACGTTTTTTTTTTCACAGTTTGCCCCAGTTAGAATTTTTTTTCCGTTCCCTAGTGTACTCTATAGTAATATAAATAGCACCACTAGAAAGTACAACTTGTCCCGCAAAATAAAAGCCCTCATATGTCTATGTAGGTGGAAAAATAAAAAAGTTATGGCTTTCAGAAGGCAAAGAGCCAAAAAATTTAGAGCTATATTATTATGACCGTCCGTCAGGAAGGGGTTAACAATGCCGACAATGGGAAAAACGCAGCGGTGTTCACATGAGTGATTGCCGCTGCGTGTTTGCATTGCGTCTGTCGGGTCCGCCTTTCGCATGTGCTCCAAGAATTGACATGCGAGTTCCATATCTATCAGACTTTACCATCAAAGTCTGGTGTTGATTTTCCGGTCGATTTAACCTTAAAGGGATTGTCTCACTACATTGATTCATCTCACCTCAATCCTGTTTTCTTGATTTCACTTTCAATTCAGAGGCATGTTTACTGGCTTCTACTAGGCTGCAGTAGAATCCAGGTCTGTAGCTATAGCAACCAGTGCTGACAGCCTATCAGGATAGATCAAACAGGTCTGTAGCTGTCAGGGCTGTGGAGTCGGAGTCGGTGCCTATTTTGCAGGAGGTCGAGTCGTCATAAAATGGGCCGGCTCTGACTCCCAAAATATATAATAAGTTGGTCCAGTTAGTTCGATACAAAGAGCAAGAGGAATTGGGTCCGGCCAGTGCTACTGCTCCCATATCTTCAGCCTCATCACATGAGGAGTGTAAGTGATGACATGGAGCAGGCAAAGCGCTGCCCCAGGGGAAAAGATTCTGCTCCCAGGGCAAACAGATTTCAGCAAAGTGTTTCACCTGCTTTCAAAGAAGAAGACGTTCAACCATTCATCAGACCTGACTGTGCCTGAGGCAATTCCTTTATACCCTGACATTGTTAGAGATGCTGTCCCTGTGGTCACCGCTTTCCCCCAACCCAAGTTAGTGTAGAGAGGCCGTTCTCTAGCCTGGAAATAATGAGATCAGGTGTGTGGTCATGTATGCAGGATCTGATGGAGGCGATACTATTTCTCAGAACAAATTCAGAGACTCCACGAATGTTCCTGCAGTGTTTTGCCTATTTACAATTTTTTTGTGTTCTAAAGTCATATCCAATAAATAGATTTTACACTGACAAGCAAAAGGGTAAAATGTTTTGAATCTGTGACTTTCAGGCTCCATATCTCACCATCCAGTACAGCTTTGTACATGAGGCTACTGTAATTTTATATACAGTCATCTTACCTATCTTATACATAAATGTGACTTGCAAGTATTTAGCATCTGCTTAGTTCTGCAGATACTTTCCTGTAACTGCATTTGTTACTGTTTTGCTCCTAAAAATCAAAATGTTAATTTTTATTATTTTGTTAGTATTTTGTAAATCCCCTTTGGCTTTCAGCTCTGCCTGAATCCTTCTGGGCTCTCGGTCAGATTCAAGCAGGTCGTAACCAAAATCTGATCCCAGACCTCTTCTACACGTTCCCAATGTTGGGGCAGACTGGACTTGGATACAGATACAGCTTTTTCTTCAACTCTACCCACAAGTGTTCAAAAGATCAAAACATTGTTACCCTTTTGCTTGTCAGTGTCTATTCTACCTAAATAGCTTGATTATTGTATCATAAGGTGATAAACAGCCTGATATTACCATTTTACTACAGTAAAGTTATCACTTAAACATGCGCCGTGTATGAGGGAGTCGGGAGTCGTTGTTGTCAGGAGTCGAAGGTTTGGCTTGCCGACGCCACAGCCCTGGTAGCTATAGCAACCAGAGCTGGCAGCCTATCAGGAGAGATAGAACAGGTCTGTAGCTATAGCGACCTGAGGAGCTGATGCAGCCCATACAAGAGGGGATATCTCAGAATAGGTAGGACACTGTTAATGGACACATATTGCACAGTGTTTTGTTTTTGCAAGATCTTTAATATGAAAAGCAGCAATCCCTGTAGTGAGACAACCCCTTTCATGCAGATTTCACTAATGGGAGAACCATTAAAGTCTGCAGATGAACCTCTCCTTTTTTGTTCCCTTCTTCTACTGAAATCAATACAGAAAATCTGCCCCAAAACCTGCTGCAGTGTCTGTTCTACCTAAATAGCTTGATTATTGTATCATAAGGTTATAAACAGCCTGATGTTACCATTTTACTACAGTAAAGTTATCATTGTGCCACTCTGTGGCCTACTGATGTTGTTGCCACCTCCACAATTTGTCACTTGCCACTCTGTGGACTAGTGATGTTGCTGCCACCTCCTCAATCGGTCATTGTGCCACTCTGTGGCCTATTGATGTTGCTGCCACCTCCACACTCTGTCATTGTGCCACTCTGTGGCCTACTGATTTTGCTGCCACCTCCACACTCTGTCATTGTGCCACTCTGTGGCCTACTGATGTTGCTGCCACCTCCACACTCTGCCATTGTGCCACTCTGTGGTCTATTGATGTTGCTGCCACCTCCACACTCTGTCATTGTGCCACTCTGTGGCCTATTGATGTTGCTGCCACCTCCACTGTGCCACTCTGTGGCCTATTGATGTTGCTGCCACCTCCACTGTGCCACTCTGTGGCCTATTGATGTTGCTGCCACCTCCATTGTGCCACTCTGTGGCCTATTGATGTTGCTGCCACCTCCACACTGTGTCATTGTGCCACTCTGTGGCCTATTGATGTTGCTGCCACCTCCACTGTGCCACCCTGTGGCCTATTGATGTTGCTGCCACCTCCACTGTGCCACTCTGTGGCCTATTGATGTTGCTGCCACCTCCACTGTGCCACTCTGTAGCCTATTGATGTTGCTGCCACCTCCACTGTGCCACTCTGTGGCCTATTGATGTTGCTGCCACCTCCACTGTGCCACTCTGTGGCCTATTGATGTTGCTGCCACCTCCACTGTGCGTCTATGTGGCCTATTGATGTTGCTGCCACCTCCACTGTTGCCACCTGGGGGCCTAATTTTTGCTGCCACCCCCACATCTCTATTTGTTTTATCAAAGTAAGCATTTCAATGTCGTGGAATCCAGGTAAGTGACAGCTGCCTCCTGTTATTTCACCTTGAGATTTTTGCATCTGTATTTAGTGGAAGATTTTGAGCCGTGAAGAGAGGAAACGATTGTTAGAGACGAGCACAATGCATCGGGCGCAGCTTAAGTCATCTTCCCTCACATAAGGGCCAGAAGCGTCCTTTATAGTCTTTGTGTTGCTGCAGAACAGTGTTTGCAGCAGAAAGTACAGTACGTTCCTCCCGTCTTTTATTATCCGCCTATCAATAGATAAAAGAATCTCTCCTCCCCCCTCCCCCGGGGGAATTTACTCAATCCGCAGCCTCCCCAAGGACACATTTTAACAAATGACAGTGCAGGTTTTTTCCTTTCCCCTAAATCCTAGCGCCGCCCTCGGAAATCAAGGCCTCAAAATCCCCTGCTGGGACTTGATGGGGGGCAGGAGCAGGGCAGCTGGATCACCTCGGATTGCTGACTCGCTCCTTTGCTTGAGATATTTTAGGGAAAAATTGTTTTAAAAGAAAAAAACGAAAATAAATCCTGGAGAACATCACCTACAGGTACAGGTGCCTTTGTCCTGCTGTGAATAGAGCCGAAATTTGGCCATTAAAGGAGGCCCCAAAAAACCCTTATATTTTGGGAAAAAATTTGAAAGCAGTTGATTAAATGGGAGGGGCATGGGAAAAGGCGAGATTAACCCCTTCATGCAAATGACAAAAACTTTGTTGTTCTCGTTTAAGGGTTCATACACCTTTACGGGGGTTGTCTCCCCATTAATTTTACAGACCTGCTCTTTCCCCCACTTCAGACCCAATTTCCTTTTAATGGGGCTGTTTTCCCTTTTTTTTAGCGGCGTTTTCGCAGCTCCCCTGGGGGCCGGGGTTTTTAAGGGTAAAAAATTGTTTAGTGGGGGGGTTCTGCAGTTTCAAGCTCCCATTTTCCTTTCGGTGGGGGCTGTGGTTTCCTTTCAGGCGGGCGGCTCGTTCGGTAACTTCCTTTTATGGGGTGGGGGGTTTCGCAGTTTTAAAAGCCCCACTTCCCCTGGCTGGGGGATTCTACAGTTCAAGGGGGTTTTGCTCCACACAAGGATGGCTTTTTAAGTAAAGATCTTGCAAAAAAAAAGTCATTGCAATATGTGTTCTTTAACGGTCCTACCTATTCCTAGGGGAAACCCACTTGTAGGGCTGCATCGCCCCAGTTGCTAAAAGCTACAGACCTGTTTCAAACTCTCCTGAACTGCCAACACGGTTGCTAAGCTACAGACCTTGCTTCCACTGCAGCCTAATAAAAGCAAAAAACACCCCCTGAATTCAAAATGAAACCAAGAAAACAGGACTGGGTAAGGTAATAAAATGGGAGACAACCCCCTTTGGGGGCCACACTTCCTTTTTCAAATTTTTAAGGGCATAGCAAAAACAGCAAGGGGGAACCAATCACTGCTATAGAACACCCACATCCTGACCAGTAAGTGGGTCGAAGCTGGCTGGTCGATTCTATCATATCTACTGCCCCAGAAAAAGCAAGGGAAACAGCAGAGCAAATAACCAACCTGCAAGGAACCACCCCCACAGTATGAGTCTGAACCAGGTGTGTGAAATGGCAGGTGAACCCCCCTTTTTAAAGGGAAAAGGGTCAAAAAAGATGCCAGATATTAATTACAATCCGCAAAAAAATCCAAAAAAGCCTGAAAAAAAATATAGGTATTTGACAAAACCCACAAAAAAAGATATCCCCCTTTTAATAAAATTAAAAAACCAAACTCCTGAAATTATAAAAACCTGGGGTAAAGTAAAATATAACAAATTATTAAACCCCTTTTTTAAAATAAATACCTCAAAATTAGAACCCAAAAAAAAACCCCTAAACAAACAAAGCTCCATACAAAAAAGGGAAAAACGCACCGATAAGGGCGCCCCAACCCGGAACCTAAACTGCCAAACCCCAACTTACCCCCACAAGATCACATAAACACGTTTTTGTTACAAACATTGTTTATGTGTTCTTGTTGGGGGTTTTGGGGCATTTAGGTTCGGGGATTGGGGGGCCCCTTTATCGGGGCAATTTCCCATTTTTGAAAGGGTAGCTTTAGTTTGTTTAGGGATTTTTTGGGGGTATCTAATTTTGAGGTTTTTATTAAAGGGGTTTTTGCCACGATGAATTTACGGGGGATCCCCAAACGGTGTTAACACTTTTCTAAAATAATGATTAAAAAAGTGAGGCCTTTTGGGAGTCACTTGCTCAGTCCCCCTTATTTTTCCGGACATTTAAAAAAAGGGGGGGGGGGGGGGGGGGGGGGGGGGGGGGGGGGGGGGGGGGGGTGACAGGACTGTCTGGCCGGCTTGCGTGAAACCCTGACGGGGAACATGAAGGACTTTAAGGGACTGTGGAAAAGTGCAGTGTTTAGTCCTGTCGTTTATAGAGAATCCACTGTTTAATATTTTTAACTTTGAGAGCTCCCCTTTTTCCTCACTCTCTGCTCCCCCTCCCTCCCTCTCACCCATGCAGTTCATGACTCGCATATTTGTTTATATTCTCCCCCAGCTGATAAGGGGGTAAGGAACTCACTTTGTGGCAAAACCCCTTTTTAAAAGGTTTTAATAATAAAATTAATTTTACCTTTACCCAAAGGTTTTTTACATTCTAGTTTTTGGTTGTTTACTCCGCTCATCACCTTGACAATCTTTGTTTCTATAGACATTTTTGTCATCTGTCTTTATCCGTCCCTGGTACATGGGCTCTTGGCACCGAGCTGTTGTGCACCTAGAAGCATTATATTTTAATTGTATTATAATTAGCCAACAGGTCTCCCAGCTACAGAGTTATGTGCAATATTATCCGTCCCGAGGAACGGAAGCGATTTGTCAGCAGCGGCTCGGCAGTGTTTCCCACGCGGGGAGCTCGGTCATTCCATAGTTTGTGCGCCGCTTCCAATTATAATAAAGCCATCAAAATGATCGATGGCTCCAATGAAGCTGTCACCCCCAAGGAGAGACCGGAACGGATCTGACGTTATTACTCGATTGCATCGCTATAATCATTTTGCTAGGTTTCCAGGCGTCAGAGGGAGAATTCTGAGGACTCGTATATATCCACTGGAGTTTTCATACATGATTGGCGTGGGAGGCCGGGAACCTCTCACTCATGCACACCCTCTCCAATATCATTGGATGCCGGTTAGCGTGGAGCAAATATGTCCCTGGTTGGTTGGTCTGAACTTGTGGTCGGGATAGCCCAACATAATTTTTTTTTTCTCCAGCCCTAATTAGTGATGTTTCTTTGTTCTTTTTATTTATTTCCACTGTTTTGACTAATTGTTAAGAAGCATAGAGGACCGGAGTAGAATGACAGCACCTGGGGTTGAACACTTGCCCCAAGCATGAGTGTTTTTGGTGATTACAAGGAGACAAGGGCGGAGTAGAATAAGGGGACCGGGGGGTTTAACACTCGCTCACTTGAGTGTGTGATAAATAAGAATACAGAGGGCGGGGGTAAATTACCACCTGAGGGTTTAACACTCGCCACATGATTTTGGTGATTACTAAGAGTACAGAGGAAGGAGTAAATAACACACCTGGGGGTTTAAAACTTGCTCACAGTGAGTGGTGTGATTTCCAAGGATACAGAGGACAGGAGTAGAATGACAGCACCCGAGGTTCAACACTTGCTGAGCTGAGTGTGCGTGATTACCAAAGGGGTCAGAGGGCAGGATAAATTACAGCACCTGGGGTTCAACCTGCTAGCATGAGTGTGTGATTACAAAGGGGGTACAGAGGACAGGAGTAAATGACAGCACCTGGTTTTAACACTGCTAGCATGATGTGTGTGATTATCAAGGAGTAAAGGGGGACGGGAGTAGAATAACAGGGCTTGGGGTTTAAACCCTCGCTAAGCGTGAGTTTTTTTGATTACCAGGGAAGAGAGAGACGCAGAGCTGCCCAGAGGAGGGTATGTCTGAATGTGCGGCCAGGACTGAGGGGCTCTCATCCCTGGTCGATCCCCTGGGGATGAGCTTACCCTAGGGCACAAGGAGAGCTAAAAACAAAAAAGGCCTTTATAATAAGATGAAGGTGAAAAAGTTAATAATTTTAATTTTGCAATTGCCACGCAAAATTTTACCTGGTGGGAAAACATATTTAAAGGGAATGTTTCATCAAAAATGAGCTATTGTTTAACTCCAAACATGTTATTTAAGAATTATAGATAACACACGATTCATCAGTCACAATAGGAGATAGTCATAGCTTCCCCTCTCTGTACACTGACCTTCCCAGGTCACAGAGCATGACCACAACAGTCTCCTATAGAAGTCAGAGAGTCAGGCGCCTTTGAACAGGAGCTATGTGCATGAAGCTGCTAAAAAGATGGCCGCCACCCTCATTGTATACAGAAAACAGAATTAAAAATATATACAATCAGAAGAATCGCAAAGAAGAAAAGAACATGGATCAGTATCTTGTTTTAATTAGTAAAAAAAAAAGTTATACTGGTGATAGAGTCCCTTTAACAGATTTGCTTCTCTAGCTTATATGTAGTGAAATAGTAAGGAATAGTAAATACAGATAGACCCCGGTGTTACAAGTTGGATCAGTTCTGTTTGTTCTTAAAGGGGTTGTCTCACTACATTGATTCGTCTCACCTCAGTCTTGTTTTCTTGGTTTCACTTTGATTTCAGGGGCGTGTTTACTGGCGTCCACTAGGCTGCAGTAGAAGCCAGGTCTGTAGCTATAGCGACCAGTGCTGGCAGCCTATCAGGATAGATCAAGCAGATCTGTAGCTATCGCGACCAGTGCTGGCAGCCTATCAGGAGAGAGAGAACAGGTCTGTAGCTATAGCGACCAGTGCTGGCAGCCTATCAGGAGAGATCAAACAGATCTGTAGCTATAGCACCATGCATGGCAGCCTATCAGGATAGATCAAACAATCTGTAGCTATAGCAACCAGTGCTGGCAGCCTATCAGGAGAGATCAAACAGGTCGTAGCTAAACAACCACGCGCACCTATCGGATAATCAAACAGCTGTACATAGTGACAAGTGCTGGCAGCCTATCAGGAGAGAAGGAACAGGTCTGTAGCTATAGCGACCAGTGCTGGCAGCCTATCAGGAGAGATCAAACAGCTCTGTAGCTATAGCGACTAGCACTGGGAGCCTATCAGGAGAGATCAAACAGATCTGGAGCTATAGCAATCAGTGCTGGCAGCCTATCAGGAGAGACTGAACAGGTCTGTAGCCATAGCATCCTGAGGAGCTGATGCAGCCCATACAAGAGGGGATATTTCAGAATAGGTAGGACACTGGTAATGGACATATATTGCAAAGTGACTTGTTTTTGCAAGATCCTTAACATAAAAAGCAGCAATCCCTGTAGTGAGGCAACCCATTGAATTTGAATTTGTATGTAAGTTGGAATGGATATAGTGTAACTCCAGCCAAATAGGGAAGGGTAACACCCCTGTAATGTCTGTTTCGCGTTCTTCTTCCCCGGAAGTATTGGTCCCGGACACCTTGGTTACGCGAGTCTGTGGGGGCTCACTCGGAGGATTTTCGTTCCGGCTTCAGTAAATCCTCGGCTCTCCTCATCCTGAATGCATGAAATGTATTTATTTACAGCACACCTGTAGGTTAACGGGTATAGTAACTTCGTGGTGCAGCCATCAAGTGAGGTGCTGTAAATGCATTGTTGTAAGTCCAGATATACCTTAAACATTTCAGGTGAGTTGGCCGCCTTCTGGTCACATCTGGAGGAAGAGAGTCTGGTGGCACATGTGCAGGCGGCGGCAGCGTTTCGCTTCAGACACCTCGGCTCTCCCCTTCCTCTTGCTAAAGTAATTAAAGCCTAACTCGTGCTCTGACTTCATATTCTAACTCACGCCCAAATACACAGCTTTAATTCTTAAAGGGGTGCTCTCACCATGCTGATTCTCAGAGCCTGCTCTTCAAAGCCAGCTTTGGGCTCCCACTTCCTGTTCAGGCTGAGGGTGGTTCTACAGCTTCAGGCTTCCACTTCCTGATGAGGCTGTGGATGGTTCTACAAATTCAGACTCCCACTTCCTGATCAGGCTATGGGTAGTTCTACAGCTTCAGGCACACACCTTCTGTTCAGGCTGAGGCTGGTTCTACAGGTTCAAGCTCCCACTTCCTGTTCAGGCTATGGGTGGTTCTACAGCTTCAGGCTTCCACTTCCTGATGAGGCTTTGGTTGGTTCTACAAATTCAGACTCCCACTTCCTGATCAGGCTATGGGTAGTTCTACAGCTTCAGGCATCCACCTTCTGTTCAGGCTGAGGCTGGTTCTACAGGTTCAAGCTCCCACTTCCTGTTCAGGCTATGGGTGGTTCTACAGCTTCAGGCTTCCACTTCCTGATGAGGCTATTGGGTGGTTCTACAACTTCAGGCTCCCACTTCCTGTTCAGGCTATGGGCAGTTCTGTAGGTTCAAGCTCCCATTTCATGTTAAGGCTATGGGGGGTTCTACAGCTTCAGGCTTCCTCTTCCTGATGAGGCTATGGGTGGTTCTACAAATTCAGACTCCCACTTCCTGATCAGGCTATGGGTAGTTCTACAGCTTCAGGCACTCACCTTCTGTTCAGGCTGAGGCTGGTTCTACAGGTTCAAGCTCCCACTTCCTGTTCAGGCTATGGGTGGTTCTACAACTTCAGGCTTCCACTTCCTGATGAGGCTGTTGGGTGGTTCTACAACTTCAGGCTCCCACTTCCTGATCAGGCTATGGTTAGTTCTACAGCTTCATGCACCCACTTTCTGTTCAGGGTGTGGGTGGTTCTACAGCTTCAGGCACCCACTTTCTGTTCAGGGTGTGGGTGGTTCTACAGCTTCAGGCACCCACTTTCTGTTCAGGGTGTGGGTGGTTCTACAGCTTCAGGCTCCCACTACCTGTACAGGCTGTGAAGCTATAGAAGTGCCCACAGCCTGAACAGGAAGAAGGAGCCTGAAGCTGTAGAAGCGCCCACAGCCTGAACAGGAAGAGGGAGCCTGAAGCTGGCTCTAAGGAGCAGGCTCTGTAAAACAACATGGTGGGAAAATCCTTTTAAGAAAAATTTAAGTTTCATAGTTTGTAAGGCCAAAAAAGACAAGACGTCCATCCAGTTAAGCCTGTTGTGCTAAGGTGTTGATCCAGAGGAAGGCAAAAACCCCCAATGAGGTAGAAGCCAATTGTCCTCATTTTAGGGAAAAATTCCTTCCTGACTCCAATCTGGCAATCGGAATAATCCCTGGATCAATGACCCTTCTCCAGAATCCTAGTCACTATAACTTGTTATATTATTACGCTCCAGAAATGCATTTCCTGCCTTTATTTTTTTTTCTTTATCCATGTAGCAAATATCCTGATTTCTTTTTACACTCACTATAAGTACACTTTATTACTGTGGTGTAGGTTGACTATAACTTGTTGCTCAATAAGACTTGTGTCATCAGCAGAGTTGTATGACTCCCTTTATCTTGTGTGTTACAGCCATATCATCCTCATGCTGGCGGACGACATGGCGTGTAACCCTAGAAACCCCAAACCGGCAACCGTCTTCAGCCACAAAAACATGGAGCTCAATGTCTATGGCGATAACGTGGAAGTCGACTACAGAGGTTACGAGGTACATTTCAGATTGTTCTGCAACAAGAGATGGATTCTTTTTTTCGTGTTGGTTTTTCACAGATTTTCTGTTTTAGGTTATGTTCATGCAGCATTTCGCCGCGTATTTGCGCTTTATACGCGACGAGATACGCACCGCAATTACGGTAATCCATAGCTCTCATAGAGAACTATGGATTGCGCCTGGTCCCCCTGCGCGTACAGTGCGATCGTATCGTACGCGCGGGGAGCTAAGTGACATGTCAATTATTCACAGCAATTAAGCCTCGGGAGTACGAGCTCCTGAAACACGCGATATATTATGGCGTGTATGGTACACGCCGCAATACATTGGGGGGGGCCCATTGACATGCATTACTCGCGCGTGCGTATTCGGCGCAAGTAATTGACATGTCACTTATCTCCCCGCGCGTACAACATGATCGTATTGTACGAGCGGGGAGAGGAGGCATAATTCATAGTTCTCTATAAAAACTATGGATTACCGTAATTTCGGCACCTCTTGCCCGTATTAGAGCGCAAATATGCGGTGAAATGCTTCCGAAATTACCCTGTGTTAACATACCTTAACTTTGCTGGCTTCTTCCTTCCTTTTCCGGTCCAGCTTTGAAGCTCTGGAGGTTTCTCTGGCTATAGCAGTCATGTACCAACTGCATGTAACCACAAACCTATCACTGTTAAGCGATGTTCTCACGGCTTATTTTGGGACGGATTTCAGCTGTATTGTGCGCCGTATTGCGCTGCAATACGGCTGCAATCCGTCCCAGTCATTACGGTAATCCACAGTTCTCATAGAGAACTATGGATTCCGTCTCCCCTCCCCGCTCGGTGAATATACCGAGCGGGGAGAAAGTGACATGCACGTTATCCTGGCGGGATACGCACCGTGGATAATGGATGTCTATGGGGCCGGCGAACTGCCCGCCCCGCCCCGTACACACGCCGTAATTGCGTGCGGAATCCGTCCAGCAATTACGGCGTGTACAAGCAGTGTGAAACAGCAATTATCAGCGTTCACACAGAGTATCCTTGACATCAACGCTCAGTGATAGGAAAGGTAACCCAAATGGTATGTGAGCGCTGGAGCCAGGCAGTCATGTGTCAGTGGCCTTAGCATACAATCCTAACCCCTTTCCTCCAATGTACAATTGAATACACACCTAAATTTTAAATTTTAATTTAATTATTTTAATTGTGATTTGCTTGGAGAGAATTGAAGAATACCCGGTAACACGGACTCACTAATGTCTAGTATATAATGCGATTACTACGATAACTAACAAGTTCTATCTGAACTAACTCCCATAGTTTAGTCTCTACAGGAGGCTCGCTAGCTGACTTTATGATTTTCTAGCTAAATAAATGAATACCACTAAACTAGTCACATAGCTCATTCTATATTCACTCATTGTTCATACATACTGTATAAAAAAGAAAAGCTTCCTCAAATAGGCATCAATGGAAAAATAGAAGCTAGAACATAACTTTTAATCCTAATTTTTTTTTTAAAAACAAGCCACAAATGATTCTTACATGAAACTAATATGGATGGAACCTCAAAGGGGCTCTACATCTTAGTGGGGTCTCCAAATTATCCCAAGGGGGGAGACCTTGTGTGGGTATGACAAGTGTGTGGTGCGGAGAATCCAGAATGGCGTCACACTTGTGTCACTTGCAGCACACCGCGACCAACCGTGGGTGTGTCTGGAAAACAGGGAGGATTCTGTGCACCACACACTGGGCACACCCACACAAGGTCTACCCCCTGAAAAGCTGTGGATGAAAGCATACCCACCAAGACCATATATAGTACAGTCCACCACACACTGCTGTTTAGCAAAATATCTACCTGGTACGGAAAAAATCCTATGCGTATATGCAGGTACTATCATACTCGGATATACAAATAAATGGTAAATTCATAAGGATACATCTACCTATAATATTTCCTCCATGAAAACCAACATGAATAGATAAAGGTGGAGAGAAGGGAAAGTGAACACCTTGCTATTCACCTTGTTAATCCCTACCTAAACTGCAGAGGAATCGCCCCGTAAAGGGCGCCCCTGTTCCACAGAGGCTAAACCCGATATGCAACCTGACTTGTGGATGTAATAACCAAAAAAATGGCCTGAAGCGTTTCTCCAAATAATTAGTTCCTCAAGGGCAGTAAATAAATAACAAGTAATGACATATAACACATATTAGATAGAATTCAGGGTTAAAAATATATAAAAGGTTCCAATGGATACTTGCAGTTACGATAACCATTACATTACAGCAGTGTGGTGGCCGATAGGATGTCCGTGCATTGGTTGCTCATATTGAATTCTAATAAAATAATGATAATCTGCAGTAGGATCATCGTAGCGAGGTACCGTGCACAAAATTATAAAAACGAAATCCTAAACCTGCCTTGACAGTCACGAGCCGTTCCATTGACTTCACCTTTCCCATCATTGAGCAGTGATGTCACTAGAGTGGCCAATAGACTGCCAAGGCCACAGATTAGTCGCAGCGCCTCTGTGCCGGTAGACGTATCTTTGGCGTTACCTTTCCCATCTGTGAGCGGTGAGGCCAGTGGAACAACATGTGACCTCTTGGGCAACTGACTGGTTGCAGTGATCGTGTACCGACCGCGTGTAAACATAGACCAGAGAGACCTCTGCAGCTTTGGTGTTGGATTGACAGCGGATTAAAAAAGGTTGGTAAATTAAAAAAAAAAAATAATTATCTGAGGAGTTGGGCAACTTTCTTCAACACAGCGACTCTCCTTTAAAGGGGTTATCCAGGAATTTAAAGATTTCATAGAACACTATAAACCGCATTTATATTGGAAAGTAAAGATATTCCGCTACCTTCATGTCTTTCTCTTTTTTTTTTTTTTCTTTTGTATTGACACTTTCTGCTTGTGGGAGTGTCAGTAGTTCTCCCATCACTTCCACAACTCC